>JAJIBD010008009.1:0-94346 GCA_021461705.1 Cryptotis parvus
GGGACTACACGGTGCCGGAAGTGAATCCTGATTAGATGTGTCAAGGCACTCCCTCCCTCCTGTGGTACCTGTCCAGCCCCATGATATTCTAATGACTAATGCTGATAATTCTCTATTTCTTGTCTCTTGTTAGTTTATCTGTTTCTCCCACACGCCAACTTATTCTTTCTTCCCTCTTTCACTCCATCACCTATTCCTCTATTTCTCTCTACATATCAGTTCATCAATCTATCCCTCCATCCAACTTTCTATCCATCCATCCATTTATCCGGCCATTTTAAAGCATGTAACTTTCCTTTCTAAGAGCAGGTTTTTTCTCTTGCCTCCGTGAAAATCTAGCTCCCAAAGATCATTTTGCCAAAATGCAAATTGACAGAGAAGGGAGACTCTGCTCTGGAGCTCTTTAAACACAGATGCGCTCCATGCAGCTGGGAGGGCTGGACGGTCCTGCCGAGCAGGGCCGAGCCAGCAGGACGGCAGTCCAAGGGCGCTGCTGCATTCTCCTCGATCCTGCGCTGCCAAGAACCGGTGTGTCCCCGACCTCGAGCAGCTGCAAGCCTTTCTGTTTCGGAAGTGACCTTGCAGGCCAAGGACGGAGGTGAGCGGGGGCCCCGGAGGACACATCTGCATGTCTTAGAGGTCACGGATGTGGCTGGCTGCCAACTCCCCAGAGGGTTCCCTCTCCTGACGTCCAGAGACTCAAATCCACATGACGCTGAAACTCGCGTCTGGGCTGCTAGCTCACATTCTCTCTGAGGGGAGCAGGGGGGCTGCTCCCGCCTCCATGCCCAGGGGACCATGCAGTGCCGGGGACCAAACCTAGACTCCCAAACGCCAGCATGTGCCCTAGGCTTTGGAGTCCGTCACCTTACCAGGGCTAGGGAAACATCAGATCTGTCTGCAAAAGCGGTGGGCAGCGTCGCCTTCTGCTCCGCCGCCGGTAAGCTGGGACTCCCCCAAAGGTTCCCTCCGGCAAGCTGGGACTCCCCAAAGGTTCCCCTCCTCAGTGTTCAGTGGGGTCTTACTGGAGTGGCAGGGCCGGGGGCGGCAACCTGGCTTGCGTGGGAATGGGTGGGATCTTTGCAGGGAGCCTCTGCAGTCGCTCAGGTTTGGTGATGGCTCTTTCTCCACTGCGCCCCATGGCTATGTGGACGGTGACGGTAACAACCCCAAGAGGTCAGCTGCCCTCTCCCGTGGCACCTGCCCACTCAGCAGCCACAGTGCCCAGAACCACCGCACTCACTTCTCAGATGAGACTTGCTTAGGGACTCCACAGTACGGGACAGGCAGGTTTGCTTTGGAGTCCGGCCCACCCTCTTAGACCCTCTCCAGCCCCTGATTCTTAAAAGTCTGACAAGAAATTCCCAGGTGTGCAGGTGTGGGCGGGAACACGGGGTGCTTGCTGACATTCTGCCCCGAGGTGACTGAGTGCAGGCCCTCCTTGGGGGGCCAGAAGCAACCAGGCCCCGCGGTGGGGAATCAAATACAGACAGAAGAGCTGCGTTTTCCTCTTAGGGGCAAAAATACAAATGGCCATTATGTAGGTTTACTTGTAACCTGATTTTAAATCTTATCTTTTGAGAGAACAGAGGCTCTGTGTGTGTGTGTGTGTGTGTGTGTGTAAGCATAGGCCAGCGCATGTGTGTGTGTGCTTTCTTTTTTGTGCCTTGTCATTAGAGTAACCGAATCCATAGCCAAATTATGTTGAGTCTGAGACTATAAGAAGTTTGATGTCTGTGCCTCAGTTTCTCCTGCTAGAAATGGGATCACAGGGCTGGGGCTGCGGCTCATGGCAGAGGCCTTGCCTTGCTTGTGTTGGGCCCTGGGCCCACTCCCTAGCACTGTTATAATAGTCACACACTGGGATGACGGTACTACCTTCTGTATCAGGGCCTTGGGAAGATTAATTATATACGCAAAGGTATAAATATAGATAATCATATAATGCTTTTATGCATTAATCATATAATGCTTAAAATATAAAATATTTATATGAAATTATATGTATGATGCTTAAGTCAGTGCTTAGCATTCTGTCACACCCCCTATGTTAGTAGCAGATGATGAAGATGATGACCGTGATAATAATGCGTGAAACCATGGACCATCAATACCAAGCAGATGAGATTACAGGGAAGCTGTTTCCTGTGGCAGACAGTAACTCAGCCGAAGCCCGCCCGACACTGAGAGCTCAGACTCCCTGGGCATCTGAGTCTCATTCCGTGGGGGAACTGCGGCTGATGACCGTGGCCCATCTATAAGCGCGCCGAGTACATTACAATCTGCTTCCGTGCTCCTATCTTGGTATTCAGGGAGACGCGAGGATGCCCCCCCACCACCAGCATGGGAGACACACAGTCTATTCCAGCCAGGGCACCGGTGCTGTGCAGACATTCTCTCTTTTGGGTCCACTGTCCATTTGCTGTGTGTCCTCTCCGCTATACTCATCTTCCCACCAGAGCGGTCATCAAAGGCCATGCATACTCATAAACGTAGATCTCACAGGTCTGGCTGGCTGCCAGGTTGGTGCAGAGAAAATTAAATGAATTGGGCGCCTTCCTCCCCAAACTCAAAATCATCGTCACTGGATATTCTTGGCAAGCATATTTTTTGAGAGAAGATTGGAAGGATTCTTTTACTCCTGAGATCCTGTTAATAAAATACTTCAAACTAGCCTTCTGTGGGATCTTTACATTTACAATGGATGTTTTCTTTTGAATTCAATGTGAACTTTTGGGGCTTCAGTCTAAAAGCCATGTTTGACCAAAATCATCACTGCAGGTGAGGTGTGCCACCTGGCACCTTCCAATGCTTCGTCTACTTTTTAAATTTTAGTCCAAGGGCCAAGACATAGTCCAACAGGTAAGGCACTCGCCTTCCTTGCAGCTGACTCTGGTTTGATCCCTGGCACCACATATGATCCTCTGGGCATAGGTCAGAAGTGATCCCTGAGCACAGAGCCAGAAGTAAACCCTGTGTACCACCAAGCGTGCCACACCCCAAAAAATTAGCCCTTATACAAAGCTAACAGGTTAAAAGAGTGAAAGGGAAAAGGAACACTTTAATTACAAAGATTTCTTTCTTTCTTTTTTTTTTTAGATCTGGAATTTTCACCTTTAGGGCAAGGAGAGAATTTAAGGAAGGTGCTGACGAGTTTCCTGGCTGCGACTGAGTCCGCGGCAACACCAGCCTGTGTGAATGAGCTGATTCATGTCTGGGTAAGGGCAGGCAGGAGATCCCCATGAATTCAGATAAAGGGCCATGGAAATGCTTAGCAACTGGGCCCCAGCAGGGTGCAGAGGCTGGCACAAGAAAAGCTCTTAAAATCACGAGACAAGATGGGCTGTGCCTGGCAACAAGCAACAGATTAATAACATCATTCATTCCTGTGCAAGTCTAACCAAGCACACTCAAGAAGAGCTATGGAAAACAGCATGTCGAATATCTATGGTAAAGGCTGGTGAAACAGCACAGGCGGGAAGGTGCTGGCCTTGTACGTGGTCAACGTTAGCTCGAATAGCTTACACGACATATGGTCCCTGAGCATCACCATGGAGTAATCCCCAGAGCCAGGAGTAAGACCTGAGTACCGAGCATGAAGAGCCTCACAAGCGGCTGGGGAAGCTGGAACTCCAGCTTGCCCTGGGCCCAGCTGACTATGGGGCCCCTTGAGGACACATGGGTTTTGTGGGAGGGCCCATCACCTCTGGGGGTCCCGGAAGCAACCGGATGAGACTCGCCCATCACACCAGCCACCATTTTCGCTGTCCGGACCCTGGGAAACTGCCTCACGACCAGATTAACAGAGCAAAACCAGTTCAAGCCCAGGTCGCGCGGCCGCTTGCAGCTGTGCGGGTCCACTAAAATAGTGGAAACAGTAATGTCTTTTAATGCACTGCATTCCACGATGTTCAGGAAAGTTTGGCGGAGGGGAGAGATAGAGAGGAGAGAAATGACATACAGAACCCGCCAAGTAGTTGAGGTGTGGGAGGGGGGGGGAGGTGGGGACATTGGTGATGGGAGATGGGTTTGGGTGGAGGGATGGGTGTTGGAACATTGTAGAACCCAAACTCTACATGAGCATCTTTCAATTGTATGTCTAAAATGGTGTAATAAAATTTGGGGGGGAAATAATAAAATAAAATTAAATTAAAAAAAAGAGCTGAGTACCACTGGGTGTGCTTCCCCCACTGAAAAAAAAAAAAAAGCATAGGGCAAATATGCTTTCAGTTATAGGAGATCTACACAATCAACATAACTAGAATAGAGATTGCGACTCTGACACACAGTTGGGGACCAGCTGCCCCCACCACCCAGTGCAGATATCAAGGAACGATCACATGATCAGTTTCAAGGAGCAATTTGGGTTTTTCTTTGGGGAGGGAGGGTCACACCTGGAAGTGCTTGGGGGTGTCTCCCAGCTGTGTGTGGGGACCACGTGCTACCAAGGATCAAACTCGTGACTGCTTTGCGCTGAGCACGTGACCCAACCCATGGTGGCAACCCCAGGGCAGATGGCCCCCGCCGGCAGTTCACTCTCCCAAACACTCATTTTCCCACTCTTCAATGGGTTTTGGTCCACGCACTTGTCATTGAGTAGGAACGACCCAGCTGTTCAACTGCTTGGACGTGGAGAACGGGCGAAAAGTGATCTTGATTTTTTGTACACGCGTGTAACTATTCTCCGTGCCCTCCCCCCCACCCGGTTGTTCAGGGCGGCAAGGATCATGGTTTTGAGTAGAGATCACATGAGAAGGGCCGAGCAATAGCACAGCGGGAAGGGCATCTGCCTTGCATGTGGTCAACCCAGGTTCGATCCATGGCATCCCCTGTGGTCCCCTGAGCACTGCCAAGAGTAATTCATGAGTGCAGAGCCAGTAACCCCTGAGCATTACCACAAATGGCCCAAAAAGCCAAAGAAAGGAAATAAAATGAGAAGCTATTAGGTTTAGCCCATGTATTTTACAAAATTTCTCATCATTTCACAGGCCAGGAAGAGGGGAAAATCTGTTTGTGGTGTACACACAGGTCCAGGTCAGTTTTCCTTTCTTTTTTATTCATTTGTCCCATTATCTGCATTTCTCCTGGTTCTCTACAAGAATTTTATAGTGATTTAAAACTGGGAGGGGGAAAAAAAGAAGGCAACATGTTGTCCAGCTTGAAATTACCTTCCAGAACAACAAAAAAGTGTTCCAGTATAAAAGCTGTGATCAATTGTTCTCTTTGTTTTATTCCCGAAAAGAAGTTGGCACATCCAAGGTGAAGAAAAATGCCGCTTCAGTGTATACCTCTGAAGCACTGGCGTGGAAATACACTGTTGAAAACACCAGCTCTACCTGAACATTCTGGGTGTTCGCTGTTAAAACATGTTTGTTTTCTTAGCGAAGCTAAAAATAGTTTCCCCTCGTGTTTCTAAAGAGACATTTAGACTAAAATAAAAATAAAAATAAATGACATGTTTAAAAAGTTATATTCATCAGACCTGGAACAGAGTACAGAAGACAGATGAAGGAAGTGAATTTTAGGAGCCGTGTGGCAGTTTTCCTATTTGGTTGCTCTAAATAGACATGGAAAAACAAATTGTAAGAAAAAAAAGTACATCTCCACCCAGTACAAGCAGGGCACGGAAAGCCATTCCCTATTCTGCGTTAGGCTCAGACACGTGTTAGCATATGGCCACCTAATACTTTCTGTTATTATAGAGCAAACTGTGCGTGAGAACTAGAATAATTGAACGAAGCCTCTTTTTCTTCTTTTGTGGTCAGATTTCTTATCCTTAGACTAGGGCTTTTCCTTTCTTTCAGTGTTTGGACCACACCTGGCTGTACTGAGGTCTTCGCGCTGCCTTTGGCTGAGGGTTCACTTCTGGGGCCGCTCAGATGTCGAGAGCTGAACCTGGTTGGCTGCTTGCGAGAAGGCAGCGGACCTCTTGTACTCGCTCTCCAACCCATCTGAGATCTTGGCCTGGCTTAGAAACTAAGGGGTGAGAACCCTGAAAAATAAAATTATTATAGCATTACTGACTATAGTCAAAATGGACCTGCAATTACCTTCTAAGTGGAGAAAAAATCCTAAGAATTTTAGCATAGACTCAGACTTCCCTATACTAGGAGGTCTCAGGTCTTGAGGAGTTGAGGGATTCCCTGAAAGTATTAGGCTAAGTTTCTTGTGCCTGTGAGATCTTTTCTGGGGAGAAGGTACAAAGTTTAATTCTCAAGGCATATATAGAGTTGTGGACCTGTACGCTTACATACATTTTTTAATTAAATAGCAACATATATATATACATCTACAGTTATCTAATTCTTCATTAAAAAAAAAAAACCTCAAGGGGCCGGGTGATAAATGGCAAGTTAGGGTAGGGTTAGGGTTAGGTAAAGCAAGCACTTGGCACTTGCTTTATACACCCTAACGCAGGTTTGACCCCCAGCACTACCGGGAGAGATGCCAGGAAGACAGGCCAGGGAATAAGCCCTGAGCACAGCCACTGTGTGCCCACCCAAACCAAAACAAAACAACCGGCCCGAAGAAATGCATGCTCACTGGAGCTGTCCTAAGCTTTCACATTAACTTGCAACACAGTCCATTCTTGAACCCAAGTGGCCTATTTCTCAAACAGGCCGTTAGTTGCTCTGCTAGACCAGAAATTTCTCAGTGAAGACCAGACTGCGGAAGCGCAGACAGTATTTCTAGCAGCATCTAGAGCTGAGTCACTAAGCAACGTTACCAAGAATGTTGGCCGTTCCATCCAAGTTTACCTCATTACCTTCCTCAAATACAATCTTCCTCCAAGAAGCCAACTTGTGTATCTTCTGTATCTTTCCTGGGTTCTGATATAGTTCATTTAGTGAAATGTTGGGGAGTCAAATCAGTGTGCGTGGAAAAACTAGTGGACAAGAATGTTTAAACCTAAAATATCCAAGTGCTTTTCCTCTGTTAAGCCTCCAAAGATAGAGGCTAATTTGAAAGTTATGTCAGCTGAAGAAAACACTAGATTCAGGAAATCTATTTCATTTCGAGTTGGAAATGGAGACAACTCCACAGGCCTCAGGTAACAGTGTGTGATATCTTGTCTACACACTCATCAATTATTTTCAGGAGCCATATTCAAAATATTTAGCAGCCAGCATGGGGTGCACCCAGGCCAATCGAGACAGGTTTCAGCTGGCTATAAACAATGGCTCAGCTGGGCCAGGTGTCCCCCTCTGAATTCTTGCCCTGGTTAGTTCATTCGAATCCTCAGTGGCATTAACCCTGTTTCACTAACGGGTATAAGAACCTCAAAAAGGGGAAGTCACCCCAATACAGGAAGTTGGGAGGTGGGCTGGGCTAGCCAATTGGTAAGTGTAGAGGTGAGCTTCAAATTCGGATTTCTGGATTCCTGATCCAGCCTCCTTCCACCATTCGGGGGGCCCAGGACTGCTCTCAGGAGGACGAAGTTGCCTGGAGTTCTGCCCCACAGGGGACAGTAAAGCTACTGGGACCACGCAGCGAGTCTCCTGAGAAAGCTTGTACAGCCCGCAGGACAGGTAAGCTCTGCTCTTGAGGGTTCATGGGGGCCCGCACCTCTCAAAACAGAGAGAGGGAGGAGAGTTAGAAGCGCCAGCCTCACTAGAACCTTGAATCTGGAGACATGGGAGGCACTCGTCCCGAGAGCTGAGGAGGAATAACGGAAGGAAGTAGACTTGGGATGATGAATAAAGTTGTATGGGGTGTTGGAATAAAGTTGTCCTGGGGTGTTGGAATAAAGTTGTCTCTGGATGTTGGAATAAAGTTGTCTCTGGATGTTGGAATAAAGTTGCCCTGGGGCATTGGAATAAAGTTGTATGGGGGGCCCGGCGATAGCCCAGCGGGTAGGGCGTTTGCCTTGTACCGTGGCGGCGGCCGTGCAGGCCTGGGTTCGATCCCCCGGCATCCCATATGGTCCCCCAAGCACTGCCAGGAGTAATTCCTGAGTGCAGGAGCCAGGAGTAACCCTGAGCATCGCGGGTGTAACCCAAAAAAAAAAAAAAGTTGTATGGGGTGTTGGAATAAAGTTGTCTCGGGATGTTGGAATAAAGTTGCCCTGGGGTGTTGGAATAAAGTTGTATGGGGATGTTGGAATAAAGTTGTCTCGGGATATTGGAATAAAGTTGTCTCGGGATGTTGGAATAAAGTTGTACTCGAGATGTTGGAATAAAGTTGTCTCGGGATGTCGGAATAAAGTTGTCTTGGGATGTTGGGAATAAAGTTGACACGGGTGGAAGGAAATGAAACCGGTGCGGGATGAAGGGGCTGAAATTGCCTTGGGAGGGACGGGAGGTAGATAAAAATCAAAGATGGCATTTTCAAGCCAAGGCAAATCTAACATGTGATCTCAGCTCAAAGTACTGCCCTGGCCATTTGGTTTGCAATGAGCCATTCAGTCTGCTCCTGTCAGCACTCTGGTGGTCTGCCGACGGGATAGTCCTTTATTAGGACTGGGGCAGGGGCAGAAATGAAAATGAGTGTTTTGAGAACCTTTGCAATAAGATCACTTGCAGACTAATCAGCATTTTCCGGAATGCTGAGAGAGCGAGAGCGGTGATCTTTTATCCCACACCCTCCTGGCAACAGACTGCCGGGGCTGCACAAGGAGTCGGTGTGCAAGATGGGTGGGCAGCACCCCGGGCCCCGGTCTCAAACCTTCCTGCGCTTGGCTGGGCCCCTGAGGTTCACGGGCCTCAGAGGAGGCCGAGAGCCTGGAAGCACTTGCTCGAGACACATTTGCAGAGGGGAAGAGTGAAAAGCAAAGTAAATGAAGAGCGAAGGAGGAGTGAGAGGAGGGAGTGAGGGAGTGGACGGGGTCCAGCAACTCTCAGGCTTGGGCTACAGAGAGAGCAGGGAGGGCTGGGCGCGTGCTCTGCAGGCAGGGTACCTGGCTTCCACCTCCAGCACTGACACAGGGGAGGGACCCCTGAGCACTGAGCCAGCAGTAGCCCCCAAGTGCCTCTGGGTGTGGCCCCCAGCAGAAAACAGAGTCCAGCTGGTTCCTGGACCTCGGCAGGGACACAGGCAGGAAAGAGCCCAATGCTCAGGCCTCGCTTTCCCGTCTACCGAGCTGTCTCGCCACGAGTGAAGCCCCCCAGAGCCAGAGCCGGGGCTGTGTCTCAGGGTGGGGCACCCACCTGCCACACTGGGCCATGGCGTGGATCCCGTATCTCCAAATACGGCCCCACACGGCGGCTGTGACCCTTAGCCCCACAACAGCCCGTTTGTGAGCACCGCCAAGGGCCACCCCTACATATCACAAGGACAGCAACGAGACGGAAGGACTGAGGAAAACAGGAGTGACCAGCCGTAAGCCCACAGAACCAGCTCCGCAGTGACCAGCCGCCAGCCCACAGAACCAGCTCCCGCAGTGCCCAGCCATCAGCCCAAGGGCCCTGCTCCTGCACTGACCAGCCATCAGCCCAGGGCTCTGCTCCGGCAGTGACCAGCCATCAGCCCATGGGCCCCGCTCCTGCACTGACCAGCCATCAGCCCATGGGCCGCTCCTGCAGTGACCAGCCGTCAGCCCAGGGCTCTGCTCCTGCAGTGACCAGCCGTCAGCCCACGGGCCCCGCTCCCACAGTGACCAGCCGTCAGCCCAGGGCCCTGCTCCGCAGTGACCAGCCGTCAGCCCAGAGCCCGCTCCCGCAGTGACCAGCCATCAGCGCAGAGCCCTGCTCCCGCAGTGACCAGCTGTCAGCCCAGGGCCCTGCTCCCGCAGTGACCAGCCGTCAGCCCATGGGCCCTGCTCCCGCAGTGACCAGCTGTCAGCCCAGAGCTCCGCTCCCACAGTGACCAGCCGTCAGCCCAGTGCCCCGCTCCGCAGTGACCAGCCGTCAGCCCATGGGCCCGCTCCTGCGGTGACCAGCCATCAGCCCATGGGCCCTGTTCCCGTAGTGACCAGCCATCAGCCCAGAGCCCTGCTCCTGCAGTGACCAGCCGTCAGCCCAGTGCCCTGCTCCCACAGTGACCAGCCATCAGCCCATGGGCCCCATTCCTACAGTGACCAGCCGTCAGCCCAGTGCCCTGTTCCCACAGTGACCAGCCATCAGCCCATGGGCCCCTGCTCCCGCAGTGACCAGCCATCAGCCCAGTGCCCCGCTCCTGCAGTGACCAGCCATCAGCCCAGGCCCCGCTCCGCGACCAGCCATCAGCCCAGTGCCCGCTCCTGCAGTGACCAGCCATCAGCCCAGAGCCCCGCTCCCGCAGTGACCATCCCTCATCCCATGGGCCCCTCTCCTGCATGCTGCATGGCCGTATCGGTCCATGCTGCCCTCCCTCCCGTAGCCCCTCTGACCTCCTCTGTGTCGGGGCCGGCTCCAGCGTGAGCACAGCCTCTGTTCCATCCTTCCCTGCCACTGTCCCACCCTCGCACTTTAGTGACTCTCCGGAAAAAGAGAAGCCGGATGCTGGGGTAAGCAGTGGGGGGGCTCGAGTCGAGGCGACAGGCGGTGACTGTGGGGTTGTGTGTCTGAGCTCAGCTGGCTGCCGACGGACAGCACGCCCGGGGAGGGACAGGGCGCTCATCCCACGGACCCTCGGTCACCTTGGAGAGCGGGTCCCCTTCTCCCCAACAAGAGCACCCACATGCCTGGCTCTTCCCTGAGCTCAGAGCCCCTGAGCGGCATGGGGAGAGCCTGGACTGGGGACCCCGGTATCCTGACGCCAAGTGACACCCACCCTGCCCCTCGAGCAAGAGACACCTGAGGAGAGAGCAGGAGCCGGGCCCACTCCCAGCCACTGGCAGCTTGTGTGATTTCTTTTTGTCATACCTAGAGATGCTCAGGGGTTACTCCTGGCTCTGCACTCAGGAATGACTTCTAGTGGTGCTCAGGGGCGTAAGGGATGTTGGGGATTGAACCCGAGTCAGCTACATGCAAGGCAAATGCCCTCCCCCACTACACTATCGCTCCAGGCTCCAGTGTTACTGTTTAAAGACAGTGTTGATGGCGCTGGGGAGAGGGCTCAGGGGGCTGCAGTGCGGCGCCTGGCAAGCAGGAGGAACCGGAGTTTGATTCCTGCCGGCCCTGCATGGTCCCGAGCACTGCCAAAGTAGCCTCGCTGGGTGCCAGCATCGGGCGTTCTAGTGCGCCAGAGCTGAGCATCGCCGGGAAGCAGCAGGGCACTGCTCGGGGGCAGCCCACCCACCGCCACACATCACCACATGCTGGGCTCCCACACTATGGGATATTCGACCTACACACACTTCAAGGGGGTTAGCTCCGATCACGTTAGCCGGGAGGGAGCGTGCTGCAGGACTGCCCCAGTTTCCCAGCTGCGGCGGAGACGTGGAAGCCCGAGCTGGCGCAGAGCATGGCGGGGCGGGTGAGAGTCGGCGACAGGGTCTCAGGCCAATGGGCGCCAACACACACAAGACTGACAGCGACGCTTCTAAAATGAGGGCCACAGTGGGAGCAAGCACCCACGTCATCACCGTCACCATCGCCTGCCGGGATCCTGGGAAAGTCAAACTTCTTGACTGGCTGCTGTCTGGGCAACGGGAAACCAGCGCCTGGAGTCTCGCCAACAAGCTTTCAGAATCGCATCGAAACCGCTGAGCTTCACCTTCGAGGAGCCCCGAGTGCTCACACGCGGGGACAATGTCGCAACAGCCCGTTCCAGGTCTGCCCCAGCCGGGGCCAGAGCAGTCCCCGGGACAATGGGACACTTGCTCTCTTACAGGGAGCTGCAAAGAAAGCCGCCCCCACCTCCCGCCCACCGTGTTGTGAAGTGGTCACTGCGTCTTTGAGGAGAAATTAAACCCGAGCCATGTCCAATCTAAAGGGCAGGTTCCCAGGCGGGGAGGGGTGGGAGGCAGAGGGAGGCGGGGATTTATGGGGGACGCGGCGACTCAGAGAAGTCACGGGACTTGACGCGATTAAACGGGATGGGAGAGCACCAGCACCGCGCCGGGAGATGAAAGGCATCGTGGGACCAGGTCTGAACAACCAACGGGCTCGGCTCCTCAACGGCTGAGCTGGGGCCGGCCTGGGGCCTGGGTCAGGTTTCCGGCAGTCCAGCTGGGGGGCAGAGGCAGGGCCGTGACACCTCCTGTGTCAGGGAGACTAGGGCACGCCGCGGACAAGGCATGGCCCGCTCTCGCCCACCGCTTCCCAAGGCCACGAGGGGGCTTGGCATGAGGCAGCGACAGGGTGGGCGAAGAGGAAGTGGAGATTCCCCCACGGCGAGCGGCCGAGTGGGCTGGAGGCCGCGCCGTTCCCCTGCCTGCTGTCCATGGGAGACATTACTGGACGTTCTGCCTTTTGAGAATCAGCGGGCAGGGAGGACACTTGCCTGGCATGCAGCAGACCTGGGCTGGATCCCCTGTCACCCCATGTGGTCCCCTGAACCCCGGCAGGAGTGATACCTGAGTACAGAGCCAGGAGTAAGCCCTGAACACAGCCAAGGGTGGGAGAGACAGAGACAGAGATGCGGAGAGCCAGACAGAGAGACAGAGACAGAGACAGCACCAGACAGAGAGTCAGAAACACAGACAGACAGAGACAGAGCCAGACAGACAGAGAGCCAGACAGACAGAGAGCCAGACAGAGAGCCGGACGCACAGAGAGCCAGAGAGCCAGCCAGCTAGCCAGACAGCCAGCCAGACAGACAGAGAGCCAGACAGACAGAGAGTCAGAGAGCCAGACAGACAAAGTCAGACAGACAGACAGACAGACAGACAGACAGACAGACAGACAGCCCTGGATCTCCCAGAGCCCCCAGTCCCTTCCATCTGAACCTCCCGCGTCCCTTCCTGGCCACCTGTGCAAAGATGAGAGCATGGGGACCCTAGGAGTCCTCAGCATGAAGGTGGACAGATGCCCACCGTCCGCGGGGAAGGAGCACCTCCCTGCCCCTGGGAGGATGGGAACAGTGCCATGGGTGTTGGGTGGACGCTGCCTTGGGTTTGGGTCGGACCCAGAGACCCATCACGGAAGTGCCGGCTCTTTTCTGGGATAAGGATCTGCACGTCCCCAAGCCTGCAGCTCAGGAAGCTGAAACACAGTCACCTGACCACAGAGCGGGCACAGCAGGGCCCAGTGTCCCGACTGCTGGCTTCAGCGTCACCCTCTAAGCGGCTGATTCTGAAACTCAGTGAGATTCCCTACATGTACAGCCGCATCCAAAAGGGATTTGATGTGGCCAAATGAGCAGAGCACCTCCACGTACAGGAGCGGGGCTGGGTTTCACCCCCTGAACCTCACCCCCGGCACCGCTGGGCGTGTCCCTGGACCCCAGCCCCACCCACACAGAGGTTTTGCGAGTGTGCACTAGCCCCTTCCCTGGTGAAAGGACTGTGGGGTCCCACAGTGACGGACGCACATAGCTGTCCATGGCCCCTGCCAACCTGCGGCGTAGCCACCTTCATCCGCTCCGTCCTCCACTTTCCTTCGCCCCCTCATCTCATTTCTCCCCCCCTTCCAAGTCCTCTCAGGACTCCTAGCAGGTACTGGGACCCCAGGGAACAGGACGCGGAAAGTGGGTTTCAGACCAGGAAGATGAGGCCATTCAGAAAGCCCCTTTCCTGGTTAAACACGAGCATCTGCACCAAGTCGTAAAAAGCAGGAAGAGGGGGGATTAAGACCCAGCTGGGAACACGAGCGGGGACCCCTCTCCCCCACAACGGAAAAGAAACCTTTAGACTCAGGAGGGCCCCACGCACCTTCGCCCCTGGAGGGTGGGGTTGCCCACCCCCTTGGGGTTAGTGTTGTATTTTTCGCCACCCCAAGGTGAGCTGGGCAACAGGCCAGGTGTGCTGGTGGCCTCACAGCGGTCCACATGGCCAGTTGTCCGGTGTCCTCCTGGCCGAGACCTGCTTCTAGCTGGGGCTCTATTCCAGACACCCCACGCCTCTCAGCCGACTTTGGAGGGTCTTTTGGAAGAGGGGCCCACAAAAGCCAGGCCCGTGGGCAGAGACATCCTTTCTCTGATTGCAGGAGCAGTAAAAGCCCAGTGAGGGGGGCTCCACATATACATGTCCACTCCCGGAGGGCAGCAATGCACGGGGCGGGACCCCTGGGTCCCAAGGGGCTGCTCTGATCTTGAAAATATCAACAATATGGGGCTGGGGGCCGGGGGAAGGGGCTTTGCCTCACCTTGTACTCTCAGACGTAACAATCTTGGGCTCCAGATTGGACAGGGATGATGAAGGACCGAAAGGGAGAGAGGGGATAGCTCACGCCTTAGCTGCAGGAGGCCCCCAGGTGGTCCCCAGGCCCCCTGAGGTGTGTCCTTCCCCTGTCCTGCACGGGCCTGTGTGGTTACTGAGTGCCACTGGGATGTGCCTAGGGCCCCTGAGCGCCCTGCGGGGGCACCATGCCCACCCCAAGCCAAGAGGGAGAGAGACTGTTGGTCTTCAGCAGCTCTGCAGAGATGGAAAAGATCCGTCCTGCCTGCACAGCGGCCGCTGATGCAAAGGAACCAGCGTGGGAGCGTGTCCGGTTCCGACTGGTGAGTGAAGGGTGGACCCTGGCCAACATGAGCCAGGTGGCTGGCACCTCCTGCCCCCTCTCTCACGGGGGGCGCAGTATGTGTCCAAACCTTCTCAGGAAACTGGCAAGGAGCTGGCCACACAGAAGGTGCCGGAGACCAGGTGGGTGCGCCCCCAGCCTCTGTCTGAGCGCCCCGGAACGCTGTGCAGAGAGGAGGGGGTGCTAGTGCCTCAGCACCAGGTGCACGCACAGCGGAGGCCGCCCGCACGGCGGGAACAAAGCCAGGCTGGCTGCCTCTAGACTCAACATCCTCCTAAACCAGTGCTCCGGAGATGAGACGCTGCTTCCTGGAGGGCAGGCGCAAAGGGTCGTGCTGACCTGAGCAGGGAGGAAACGTTTCTTCAGGCGCTTATTTCTCGGCAGGCAGTTGCCCCTTGCAGCCCCAGTGTGGCTCCACCAAGGCCATCCGCAGCCCGAGGGACCTCCCAGGTTTCCTGGGAAGAAACTGGGGCGGGGTGGAGGGGGCAGTTCAAGGAAACTTGGCCGGGCCGCTCAGCTCATAAGCCGCTCATTTGCTAGACCAGATGCCTTCTCTCACAGCTGAATTCCAGCCGCTCTCCGGCATCTGCATTGGGGCGGGGTGGGGTGGGGCGGAGCTGGAGCTGCCGGGGGTCCCCCCCTCCTCCGCCACCCCAGGCAGCCTTTCAGCTCCATCCTGGGTGTCCCTCGCTTTGCCTTCCCATCCCCTCCGCTGGGCAGCTGCTAACACAATGAAGCCCCCGAGGGTCTCGTCTTCCAGCCCCTTCCCATCCCGAGAGTCTGACGGAATCTGTCAGACGTGGAGCCTGGGCACCAGGGCTTGGAAGAAGAGTGTCATCCCTGGGTGATGCTGAACCGTGTGGCCGGACTGGGTGTGCAGAACAGGGACCACGACAGATAGGGCCGGGTGGGCGCGTGCCCCGGACGCTGAGCAAGCACCGGTGGTCCTCCATGGCCCCCCAGGGCAGTAAGCATCCAGCTCCCCAGGGGAACCAAGCAGGGCCCGGCTGGTTTAGGCACAAATGGGCTGAGAAAGCGACTGCGGCTCCTGGAGGTGTCCACGGGTGGTGACAGAAAGGACAGCGGCAAGAGCCAGCGTCTCCCACAGCCTGAGAGCAGCAGGGAGGCGGCCCCAGGGGCCCTGTGAGGGCCACGCCCTAGAGGCGAGCATCCGTGGTCAGAGCTCATTAGATCAGAAAGGACCGCTCATCCCATATGGGCCTCTGCCATGCGGCCGGTGGCGGTCTGCAGACCAGCTGCACAGCTCTCTCTCTCTCTCTCTCTCTCTCTCTCTCTCTCTCTCTCTCTCTCTCTCTCTCTCACACACACACACACACACACACACACACACACACACTCACGCATGGCAGAATAGTCAACCTGGAGCTCTGCTTGCTACCGTGCCCCCAAAGAAGTTTCCTGAGGAACCTGACCCCAGACCTCCCGACCCCCGACCTCCCCAGTCTCCCCATTCTGCCCTAGCTCACAGCTAAGGCTTCCTCCAAGCGAAGCAGACTCGGGACACTGAAACTGTCAAAGGCCCCTGGACCCCTCCGCAGTCAGGGCAGAGCAACGGGGACCCCAGGCTGTGCTTCCTGCACTGGGCGTATGTCCGCCCCAGAGAATCGCCTCCACACACAGGTGAGCCGGCCGCGTGTCCTCGGGAAGGGGGCACAGGCATGACCGCTTGCCACGGACCGGGGTGGGACACCCCCAACATGAAGCACGGTTCAGGGAGGGATACGGGCTGTGCCGGGTCGAGTCAGCGCCCCAGCGCCAGGCCCCAGGGAGGGCAGGAAGCCGCTCCAGTGACCCGCGGGCCTTGGACACGGAGAACAGAGGGCAGCTACATGTCCCGGTCGCGGACCGGAGAACAGCCCTCCCGGGTGAGGGGGCAAAGGGGCCCCAGGTCACATCAGCTGAGCCCTGGCCTGACGGTGAGTGATGCCGATTTGGGCCGGGGGTCCGCAGGCGTGCACCCTACACTCAGCAGTGTCCGGGGGCTCGGGTGCCAGGCGGCTGGTGACGGATGGCATGTGCAGGCCCCATGTGCGGGGCTGGGGTTCAGCCGACAGGGAGCTGGGACAGCGGCCCCCGCCCTGCGGGAGCTGAGACACATTCAGTGCCTGAGCAGGCAATCACAGGGCGGGGGTGGGGGCGTCCAAACGCACTGGGGGAGAATGTCTTCACTCTGTCTCTCGCTTACCTCTGCACACAATAAGCGGGCAATTTATCTGGGCAGGAAGAACCGCCCTCTCATCTCCGCCTTTTCGGGCTTCCTTTGAAGGCAGCAACTACAGGGCCCCGACGCTCCATTCCACGGGGCTGAGGTGCATGGGGGCTGCTCCCCCAACCCCAACACACCCAGGGACTACACAGAGCAGGCCGGCCACGGCAGATGGGGGTAGAGGGCATGCTGCAGGCTGGAGGCCAGAGCACAGCCCCGGGATGTATTCACAGTGGAGGAAGAGACCGGTCTCTGGGCAGAGCCGGACCCCAGTGCTGGGACGCAGGGAGACAACGTGTCCGGGGCCACTCCTGGTGCCGTTACGGAGACACCAGCCCAGGCCTCTTGCTTCCTGTTCTCAGCCTTTGCACTCCCTGAGTTACCCCTGATTCGTCACCTTTCAAGCAGACACAAGCAGAGAGTCACCTAAAGGGGCTCTGGCCCGGGGTTCACAAGGAAGGCCAGGCGCACAGAGGCTTGTGGAGTCACACCCAAGGAAGGTCGGCGTGCAGAGGCTTGTAGGGGTCATACCCCGAGTGTCCCCAGCCCGCCACACTGCTTAAAGTCGTCCTTGACCACTCACTGAATTTCTTGTTTTGGGGGATGGCAGAGGTAGGCAGGTTTGGGTCATCGCTGGTGATGACCCAAACTGAAGTGACCTGTGACAGTGCTCAAGGGGAGGCGGGAGCCAGCCTCAAACGGGGGGTGGGCTGCACACCAAGCAAGTGCCTCGCCCCGAACCCAGCTCGCTTGCACGGTCTTAAATCCTAGCAATTGCCTTTCTTGAAAATTCCAGTTGAAATTCTATTTTCCTACCTATCTTATAAAGGCGAGAGACTCACAGACATGGGGCAGAGCTGCTACTGGCTCTCCCTGTGCCCAGCCGCTCATGAGGTGTCCGGGAGGGATGGCAGGTTCTATCCCTGGCCCGCCACCCCAGCAGAGCCTCACAACAAGCCAGACGACCCCCACTCCATGAGGGGCCTCCATTTTCCACATCCGGACTTCCCCTCGTCAGAACTCCGCCCAGCAGACCAGCCTATCACAGCCCGGCTCGCGCGGCTGCTTGTGGCCGTGCGGTTCATCAATAAATGCTGGACTTTGAGATGACTACAACAGTATGCTACCTGCATGGCAGAGCCTGGCAAGCTACCCGTGTCGTATTTGATATGCCAAATACCAGTAACAATTATAGACCTCATTCCCATGACCTGATGGAATGGTTTGAGGCTCTTTATGTTCCTGGAGCAAGCAGGTGCCCTTGGGCTCTACTTGCATGAGACAGGTCATATGGAGATGTTACTGGGGCCCCCTCGAGCCAATCGATGATGAACGGGAAGACAGTGATACAGTGATCTTATAAAGGCAGGAGGCACAGAAATGAGCGAGCTACGGAGCCTGGGTCAAGGGCACCCCAGGCCCCGGGCGCTGAGGGCACCATGTCCTTCCCTGGTCCTGAGCTCGACGGGAAACAGCAGCTGCTGCCACGGTTTAGCCGTCATGCCCGCAGCCGCACCTGAATCGCACGGATGCCAGCACAGCTGATCAGAAAAGCTGAGTGGGAGCGCAAGAGAGGCTGCCACCTGAACACAGCACGGGTTTGGGGACACGCCTCACGTGTCCGATGCCACGGCGACAACCACAGTCTGAGCTGACAGCACAGGAGGTGGGGCGCAGTGCAGTTCCTCTTCCAAGAGCACGTCCGAGAGAGAAGCCGCCCTAGCCGAGCTCTGCGTTCAGGGAGGCCTGCAGCCCTGGGCTCTGTCCCTGCTCTGCACGCCGCAGTGGGCGCTGTGAGCCCCCTGCCCCGCCTCCCAGCAGGAAGGTCTCCCAGCACAGCAGCATCTGACCCGAACTCCCAAATAAACTCATGATTCAGAGAGAAGCAGCTCTGTGTCAGGCTGAAGAGAGCGAGGCTTACAGTCCAAGAGACGGGGGTCTGTGACTTGACGGTTTAGGCACGGTAAGGCTCGGACTCACGAAAGCGGGCTAGGACCCGAACCCTTTCCTGACATATGGGAAGTCATTCAAGACATAAGGGTTGGGCGACAGCACAGAAGGGAGGCGTGTGCCTGGCACACAGCTGATCGGGTTCGATCCCCAGACACCCTGCATGGTCCCCGAGCCTGCCAGGAGTGATGCCTGAGCTCAGAGTCAGGAGTGAGCCCTGAGCACCACCAGGTGTGGCCCTCAATCCAAAGCAAAACTAAACAACAAAGAAATATACCAAAGGAAAGGACTAGAGAAAGAGCAGAGACCGTGCGCGTGGGCTTGATCAACGCCAGGCTGTATTCACTCTTCTATATCAACCCTAGGGGTAGGTCCTGCGATTAACCCAAGTATGGATGAGCAAAAGCAAGGCCCAGAGAAGTCAAGTCACTTGTCCAAAGGTGACAGGAGCAAGAAGCGATAGGGCTGGGCGTTTGGCAACCCAGGTGGTCATTTCCCATTGCATTCGCCACCCTGTCTCCCTCTGAGCTATCCTGACTACCAGACAAAACCACCAAAACTCTTGGAGTTTTAGAATGGATATTTAAAATATTCGGACTCCTGGTTTGCAGGGAGTGGCTTTGTGGTACCGTTTCTGCTGAGCGCTCAGTAACGCCCCGCAACAGTGTTGGCTACGCACCCTGCAGCTTCCTACCCACATACAGAAGCACCGAAAGGCACCTTGGAGAGCACACACGAGCCCGAGACAGCACCCAATTCTGTCCACTGCAGCGGCGTAGACTCTGCTCGTTTCTGTGACACTTAGGCACATGTCGCTGCAGCCGAGGCTCACGCCAACTTATTGTCTTTATTATACGACACGTGACTCCGGCAACCTCTGCAGTGTCGTATCTACAATGCGTTCCCTCGTTTTTCAATGAGTTTTATTTACTTATTTTTTAAATCTCTGGGATTTACTGGCTGCCTTCAATTTATAATTAGTGCAAGTTTGCTGACAATGAAAAGTGCGTTTCACTGTCGCTCTCTGAGCCAAATTCACTTTGTGTATGAGATCACCGTTCCTGCCCCTGAATATTAACCATACACTATCTTTAATCCTTTCTTTACAATTCTATCGGAGGCTGACCTTGAATCAGAATGGATCAGTTACTTGAAAACTGTAAGTACATTTGCTTTTTGGCTCTGTTAGCTTTCTAAAGTCATCTGAGTGTGTGTGTGTGTGTGTGTGTGCGTGTGTCGTGTGTATGTGTGTGTGTGTGCGTGTGTATGTACATGTGTGTGTCTATATCTTTTCATTCTTTTCAGGTTGAGTAGAGTGTGAACAAAGATTTCCATGTTCAGTCTCTCAGCATTTCCAGTTTTCAGTCATGCCAAAGCTCTTTAGATGATGGGACAGAGAGGAGTGAGGGCCACAGGCATGTCTCCTAAGAGGACCACAGCCAACGCCCAACAGACCTCTGCGCTGTCTGGACTTCACATGACGGAAGACGAGCCTCATGCTGGGTGCACAGAGGAATAAAGAATGTTCTGGAGCTGACGTTTCTGCAGGTGACAGATATACACAGCCCCAGTGCTCGCCTGAGCCTGGGCCTGCTGTGTCCTTTTATCCATTGGCCGCCCTCTTCCGAATGAATGTCCAGCATCCTGATTGCGGACTGCAAACCCCGCCTCAAGCACTCCCATTTCTGTGCTTCGATTCTGCCCTAAGGATAGAATCCCAAGGGGTGTTTTTCTCCAGTCCATTTTTCCCTCTGGCTCAGGTGTGGATTTAGGGCAGGGGGCACATATGACCTGGATGGGAAGATCGGAGTCCCCATCAGTGACCCCTGGTGTCCCGGGGGCTGCTTGTCCCTGAATGCTTGGTGCCCTCCTGGGACAGCTGGGTGGGAGCTCCTAGGAAGCTGGGGTCTTCACCGGGGGGCAGGAGGAGGCAGGCTCCGCAGCCTCTGTCGGCTAGAGCTCATGGTCCTTCCTTTGTCTCCTGCGAGGCATCGCTCCATTGCTCCGACTTGGCTCAGTGATCATTTCCGCTAAAATGTCTTTCCTGTAAATGGGTCAGATGCCGTTTCTGGGCCCGGTGCCCAGCCTCACTGGGACCAGATCACCTGAAGAGCAAAATGGGACCCCTGAAAAGGAGGGCAAGATGGATAGAGGGGACAGGAGGACAGGGAGGGGGTGTGGCAGAGAAGGATCCTCTGTGCCCACTCGGTGCAGAGCCCACCCCGATGGACCCCGTGGAAGCGTGGAAATGTCTGAAATCAAAACCAGGCCAAGCCGGAAGGAAGCGAGTTCCCGAATGTTGTCAGAGTGGGTTGTGCGCTTCTCTTTTTCTTTGCTCCTTATCTCAAAAAGTAAAAACGGCACCGTGTCCTCAGCCAGATCCAATCAAACCCCGCACGTGTGGCACTGTCTCACCATAGGCTACACTTGGCCCCGCCACTGCGGGGTTGGCACACCTGTGGGGACCCGCAGAACTCAAGGGCTGGAAGTTTCTGTGGGTTTCATACGTGGGTGTGCGAATGGAAATCAATCATGAATGACCCTGCTACGGGGAAAGCATCCGAGAGCCAGAAAAGTAGCAGAGCAAGAAAACAAGTTTCTGATAGGTCTTCTCCACGCTTTTGTTATGACGGGGAAACTGACCCTGCAGAGGCAGATGAACGGGTGCCTCGTCTCAGGAAGAGGAACCAATGGGAATAACGCGGCTTGGAGCCACGCCTGAGCCCCGACTGCGGGGTTTTGCCGAGTGAACTGGGCTGATGGAGGCTCCAGTTCAGGATTTTTGTGAGGTTGTGAGAAAACAGGACAAGCGTTGACTAGCTGAAGTCTAAGCCATGGCAGCTCGTGTGATCACGTGATCACTCTAGAGGCACGGCGAAAGCATCAATTTGGAAATCACAGATGACCCGCATGGTGGCCCGAAGTTTAGTTGTGTTTTGTGAAGAGGGTAAAGGCCTGAATAAGCCAATGAGAAATCAACCAGAAATATCTAAAAACCTCAGAATCTTCCAAGCACTTTACTAATGCTCATTGTACAATAAATAATTACATGTTTATAGCAGTAACCTTCATTTACATTAATTTGCTATAATTACTCATTTTAACTTATAATACTCATAATCATTCCACTGTATTAGCTGAGCATTAGACAGTACACTCCAGGAAGTGCTATGGATTGTGCTAGACACACATGAACACACATGTTAGACACACATGAACACACATGTTACACTAAGTAACACGTCAAGAAAGCCTCTAAGTGCTCTTTTCTTGTCCATGAGATCATATGGTCCTGACTCCAACTTCTCCTCTGTGATAATCTTTCTTAGTTTTTATAAATCCTCCACAGATTTAATAGCCTCATTTTATTTCATAATTTCAATTACCATCACTGGATTAGTCCCCAAACACACATTTCGCCCCAAACCCAACCCAAAGTTATTTAGTATGATGAAAAATAATAATACAATGAATGTCCTTACACTCGTGCAGATAAAGTTCCTCAAAATAAAATTGAAGGCTCTGAAGCACATATACTTAGTATTTTTCAAAACTAAGGTTCTGTTACCCTCCCCAAATTGTGTGAGCATATACTCGTAATTTAGGGCTGTGTCTTTTCTTCCTTTTTACCCTTACTTCTCGTAATTCTTTCTAGACTTGCCCAAGACGGTGCACGGGGCCTCATTATAGTAACTGATTTAAATATTGGCCGTACTCCTGGCAGTTCTCAACAGCAGACGAAGCTTCCTTTAAAGACACACAACACAGGAGATCAGAGCGTTTCTGTCCATCCCAATGCTGGTTATTTAAGTTCCACGGCAAGAAAGGCCACAAGAAACCACAGACAGACAGATGGACCCGGGACCATCTGAGCTCTTGCTGTGGGCTTATCCACACCTCTAGATACCAGGGCCCCACAAATATCTTGATTTAAGGTGTGTGTGCACTTGTGTTTATGAACCTCATCAAATCTCACAGATGGTCTTGGAGACCGGGAACCAAGCACTAACCCTGAGCTATGGAGAAGGCAGCCGGGAGGCGCCCTTCCCAAGGTCTCTCTCCCTGCACCTGTCAGACAAAAGCAAGTGCTGCCTTCAGTCAGGTTCACAGGTCAGCATCCCTCAGCCCTTTCTAGATAACTGATGCTCCTTCTGGTGCCCCACGGCCTGCCGAGATGCTCGCATAGGTCATGAATCACAACAGAAGAGAGACATGGACCCGGAACAGCTTGGGTGTTGCGTCTAGTTCACTGCACTTGGATTCTCTGAAAATCCGTCCGAGACGTGTTCGAGTCCACACATCTGGGGCCAAGGGAGGCGTTGAGTGAGCCAGGATCTCTCCTGCTCCTGCCTCGCCTGAGACACTTACCGAGCTGGAGGAGAAATGGGAAGAGTCGCGATGACTCACCCTCACCTCAGCATCAGAAGTGCTCGGCTTCACTTCCAGCATCTCACTGAACACCGGCGTCGCCGCCGCCCTCCCAGGGCGGGAAGACTGGAGAGAGCAGATTTCCCAGCCCGCAGAAGGAGCCCGGCATCCCTCTGGCCGCTCCGGGGCGGAGATGGGAGCCAGTAAGCCAGTAAGTCTAGGAATGTAAAGCCTGACTAAATGATTTTATGGCCTAGTCTAGGCCTCTGTGATCTGCTATGAATAAAAGGTGGGGGCGCTTAGGCTTTATTATTTTTTCAGCTCCTCCAAGTTTTTCCAAAGGCAGGTTTTGAAAACTCAATTCGCCTGGCATGATGAAGAAGGCTTCATGCCTCACCCCTACCGCCCCTATATATGGACCCGCTAAAGATGATCAGAAGTCGAACTCCAATAGTCTTGTGGGCTTTCACAGACCACCTATGACAATCCATACCCCACTTTCTAACAGCAGGACCACGCTGCCCCACCCTGCCACCCCACCTGCAGAGCGTCCACGGGGTTCCCGGCTCCCCCTTCTGAAGGTCGGCCCCTGGGGAGACAGCAGTCCCATGGGGCTGCCCTAGCCAATGAAACCACTACTAAGGGTCTTTATTTTAGTAACTGTCGATCTCCCGACGACGGCAGACACTCTTGCACCAAACTCCACTGTCTAGCCTGGGAAACTGGAGGGAGGGTCCAGTTAGATTCAGCAACTGGGCATTTGTAGAGTCCCACGGGCCCACAGCAGTGTAGAAATGCATCGTGCGTGTGTGAAAGACGGTTAGGTCTATCTGTGGATCTGTGAAGCTTTCTGGGACGCCACCCTCACCCACTGCGGGCAGCCAAGCGGACCAGCTGTGCAGTGCTGTGGGAGTGGGGAGGAGAATGAGGGGGAGGAGAAGCCGGACATTCCGTGGGGATCCCACAAAGGTCCCTCCAGAGACGAGGGTTAGGGCGGTGCATTGGCAAAGCCTCCAAGAATGGCGCGCTCGGGTTTACGGTTATGAATATCCTGACGACGTCATTTCTGACCAACAAGAAGTTACTTGGCGTTGAGGGGAAATGTGAATGAAAAAATCTGATCTGGCAGAGTAATAAATAGCATAGCAGATAGAGCGTTTGCCTTGCATGTGGCTGACCAGGGTTTAATCCCTGGTATCCAATATGGTCTCTTGACCACCACCAGGAGTAATTCCTGAGTGCAGAGCCAGGAGAAAGCCCTGAGCATTGCAGGGTGTGACCCCTCCACCCCCAAAAAAAGTGCAAAAAAAATCTGGTTTGGGAGCCAGAGTGATAGTAGAGAGTGTAGGGTGTTTGCCTTGCACACTACCAACCCAGGTTCGATCCCCAGCATCCCATAGGGTCCCCTGAGCACTGCTAGGAGTGATTCCTGAGTGTAGAGTCAGGAGTAACCCCTGAGCATCGCGGGTGCGACCCAAAAAAGAAGGAAAAAAGTAACGGTTTGCGTCCTTTCTGCATTATTCAAAACATAGCCTGCAAATCCAGTAGCAGGGGCAGGGAGAAGTGCCTCTGGGACAGGTCGGAGGGAGGCATCCGGCGTGAGTGTGATACAACAGCCCTGACCGCCGGCGTGAGTGTGATACATCAGCCCTGACCGCCGGCGTGAGTGTGATACATCAGCCCTGACCGCCGGCGTGAGTGTGATACAACAGCCCTGACCACCGGCGTGAGTGTGATACAACAGCCCTGACCGCCTGTTGAGTGTGATACAACAGCCCTGACCGCCTGTGTGAGTGTGATACAACAGCCCTGACCGCCGGCGTGAGTGTGATACATCAGCCCTGACCGCCTGCGTGAGTGTGATACAACAGCCCTGACCGCCTGCGTGAGTGTGATACATCAGCCCTAACCGCCTGTGTGAGTGTGATACAACAGCCCTGACCGCCTGCGTGAGTGTGATACAACAGCCCTGACCGCCGGGCGTGTGATACAACAGCCCTGACCGCCGGCGTGAGTGTGATACAACAGCCCTGACCGCCTGTGTGAGTGTGATACAACAGCCTGACCGCCGGCGTGGGTGATAACAGCCCTGACCGCCGGCGTGAGTGTGATACATCAGCCCTGACCGCCTGCGTGAGTGTGATACAACAGCCCTGACCGCCTGCGTGAGTGTGATACATCAGCCCTGACCGCCTGTGTGAGTGTGATACAACAGCCCTGACCGCCTGCGTGAGTGTGATACAACAGCCCTGACCGCCGGCGTGTGATACAACAGCCCTGACCGCCGGCGTGAGTGTGATACAACAGCCCTGACCGCCTGTGTGAGTGTGATACAACAGCCCTGACCGCCTGCGTGAGTGTGATACAACAGCCCTGACCGCCGGCGTGAGTGTGATACATCAGCCCTGACCGCCTGCGTGAGTGTGATACAACAGCCCTGACCGCCGGCGTGAGTGTGATACATCAGCCCTGACCGCCTGTGTGAGTGTGATACAACAGCCCTGACCGCCTGCGTGAGTGTGATACAACAGCCCTGACCGGCGTGTGATACAACAGCCCTGACCGCCTGTGTGAGTGTGGATACAACAGCCCTGACCGCCTGTGTGTGATACAACAGCCCTGACCACCGGCGTGAGTGTGATATAACAGCCCTGACCGCCGGCGTGAGTGTGATACATCAGCCCTGACCGCCTGCGTGAGTGTGATACAACAGCCCTGACCGCCGGCGTGAGTGTGATACATCAGCCCTGACCGCCTGTGTGAGTGTGATACAACAGCCCTGACCACCGGCGTGAGTGTGATACAACAGCCCTGACCGCCGGCGTGTGATACAACAGCCCTGACCGCCGGCGTGAGTGTAATACAACAGCCCTGACCGCCGGCGTGAGTGTGATACATCAGCCCTGACCGCCGGCGTGAGTGTGATACATCAGCCCTGACCGCCGGCGTGAGTGTGATACAACAGCCCTGACCGCCGGCGTGTGATACAACAGCCCTGACCACCGGGCGTGAGTGTAATACAACAGCCCTGACCGCCGGCGTGAGTGTGATACATCAGCCCTGACCGCCGGCGTGAGTGTGATACAACAGCCCTGACCGCCTGTGTGAGTGTGATACAACAGCCCTGACCGCCGGCGTGAGTGTGATACAACAGCCCTGACCGCCTCCAACATTCAGATTCATCTTATCGTAAATTGGGACCCTGCCATAAAAGATTTTTTCCTTAGGAAAAATAAATGGATTGTCACTTAACCAAGGAAAGCTTGCCGCTCTAACACCTCCGCCACGGGCAGCCGTCCCCCTGAGAAAGCAGGGATGGACTGTGTGTGCTGAGTATCTGGATGCCAGGAACGATGTCTGGGCTACGAGAACACAGACATGGAGCGCCCGATGGGATCCCGTGAAAACGCCAGGGATTCCAGTTGGGATGAGAGAGGAAGGGTGTGCTTCCTGGCGGAAGAGACAATTTCACAGAAGTCAGAAAGGAAGAAGTGATGTAGGGAGGATGAGGAGAGCTATGCTGGCCGAGGACAGAGGGAGCGGAGCCCGGAGGGAAGAGCAGGAGCACAGAGACCCGCCTTGAGGTCTGAGCACTATGTGAATTTAAACAACAACAAAAGATTTGCTTCCTTTAAGCATTATTTAAAAAAATAATGCAAAAGGGGTGAGGCCAGGAGCAAGCAGTAGCTCGGAAGGGGCAAGTTTTGCTGGGATCCTAAGTGGGATATCTTAAGTGTTTGCGGGCAAAAATGAAACCTATCCGTCCACAAGGGACTCCAGCATGAGAGACGGCCAGGAGCGGCCAGGAGTGGGAGCAGAAGCGGGCGCAGCTCACGGCACACACTCCTTCACCCCTTGGCCAGGCCGTGGGAAGCCCCCAGGGCAGCTGGGTTCTTGGGAGCATGACATCAGAGCGTGACGGACAGTGGCCCACAGCGCACACCATGATCTCAGCACTGGCTGGGCCAAGACCCAAGTCAGCGAAAGCCCTTCTCCTTGGCCCCACTGCAGCGTCCAGCCCCTCCTGTTCTTCCAGAAATATTGCACTGGGCTACAACCTGGCTTTTCCACAGGCACGGGTGGGTTTGGTCTCCAAGTAGCTGGTACATTCCATAGCTTTCCTGTGCCAGTAATTTGGTGACAGACACAGAAAGCAACCCCCAGCCCCGAAATTCTCGGTGCATAGCATCCCCCAAACCGAGGCTCAGTTCTTCAGCTAGACGTGAGTCTGTCGCATGAGAGGCAAAGACAAACGCCCGAGAGAGGAAGAGAAAACCTCCTCATGATCAATGTCCTGCTCAACCATTACAGACCTATTTTTAGCCAAGTCAACCGCTGAAGTTCTGCACCGAACGAAAGGTCATGTGTTATCTGCACAGCTCATGTCATTGTGGTCTCCGGGAAGCTCATCTGGGGTGAGGTGTTCTATGAAAGAGGTTTGTTATGACAAGCAGAACGCACCAGGGTGGTTAGCACTCCCTGGAAAAGTCTGGATAGATTGACGAGTGGAAAAGGGAATGTAGATTCCTACCCAAGTCCCCAACATTTAAAATGAGTCCAATGAAACGACCTTACTTGGTTCATATCATTAGCATCAGAAAAAAAAATAAGCCTCATGGTCTTACCATGTATTTTTCCAGGATGGGGGAAGGCGTAGGGAAAGACCAAGGCAGATTCATTTCCTTAAGGACCTTGAGTAAGACGAGGTGGCATTTCTGAACCGTGTCCCTCTTGGGGCCGTCCCCAATGACTAAATGACATGAAGCACCCTATAGCACATGGCAGGGCCAGAGTGATTGCACAGTGTGGTAGGGCGTTGCCTCACAAACAACTGACTTAGGTTCAGTCCCGGAACCCCATATGGCCCCAAGCCCCACCAGGAGTCATCCATTAGCACAGAGCCCTGAGCACTGCTGGGCGTGGCCCCAACAGAACCCAACAGCACACGGCAGGAACAGGAAGAAGACACTATTAGGCTATCCCCACGGCCTATCTACTCCCGAAGCACTGTGGGCCAGTTAAGAGAGTTTTCAAATACTGGGTCCATTTACTGATGCCATGCAGTGGGACGAGCAGGGAGGGAAGGGCATGTTGCCTTTTCACTGCTGTCTCTGGCAGCCAGGGACGAGCCTGGCATCTGGGAGGTGACCATAAGGAGTCGTTGCTCCGATAATGAAAGAACCCATGAAAGGAGGCCGGGAGGCAGCTCGCGGGGCTGGAGAACATGCTCTGCTAGGTGAGACACCGGGTGGCACCCCAGGGCCCCAGAGCACTCCTGGGTGTAGCCTGGGAAGAGACTTCCCAGCCCTCCACAAAAGGGAGAGAGTTTTGGTGACACAATGTTGAATTTGAAAAATCAATCGCCTTAATAGCTGGGTTGTCTGATCTGTTTTTGGTGAAAGTTATAACCTGAAGGTGCATTCGGATCAGTAGCCACCTCACAAAACCCTTTGATCTTGAACAAGATCCAAGTTCCCTACGTGGGAGACAGCAACCGCCACAAGCAAAGAAACTGCAGCAGCTGGAGGGATGGTACGGGGGACAAGGCTCTTGCCTCGTGTCCAGTTGGCTCCAGTTCTATCCCGACACCACAAGATGGGGTCCTGAGCACTGAGCAGAAAGCCAAGAGTAAGCCCCCAACACCGCTGGGTCTGGCCCTACGTGCCTGCCCCACAAAAAAGGCAAGACAATGTTGTGTCTTTCTATGGTCCCAGATGTTCAAAGGCTTCTAATGGCGGCCGTTTCACAATGTGTCACTTCACTTGATGACTTGACTTCCCGTAGACCATCGATTACTCGAGTGGGCACCAGTAACATCTCAATATGTCCTGTCATATGCGAGATAGCCCAAGGGCATCTGCCCACTCCAGGAACATAAAGAGCATCAAACCATTCTATCAAGTCATGGGAATGAGGTCTATATCTCGGTGGAACCTTTTCACAATATGTGCACATCACAAATCATTCACTGTACACTGGAACCTATTATACGTAAACAACCGCACACCCCCATGAGTTGTAATAAGAAAAAGGGATAATTAAAGGCCTACCGTGTTGAGAGGCACCGTGTAACAGAGAGTTACAGTGGCAGAGTCTTATACCACCACACTTCAATCAAAGCACTTAACAGAAATAGAAGCTCCCAAGAGCTCCGAATCAGCAGAAGGCGGAATTCTCCCAGCCTCAAGGCACCTTTGGGCAGTCAGTCGGCTTAAGCGCCCCCTTCAGGCCAGCTTTGGTCCAGGCATCACCCAAGATCAAAGAGGCCATCTTCACCTCTGTGGTTTCAACAGGCAGATCTCGGCTCTCTACCAGGACACGGTCCATGCTGGCCTGTCCCATCTCCTGGACCAAACCCAAGCCTGTCTCCATCCGCAGACTCTCACTGCGTGGGGCAACCGCAGATTCAGAGAAAAGTCAGCCCTTCAGTGTCTTTTTTAAGAACTGTTCACAGTGGCTCACAGAGAGCCCCTCTTTACGGCAATTACGGGCCAGGTTCAAAATCATCCAGCTCCCTGGGGGAGCAGACCCTTCCCGACCCCAATCACACAGAGATCCCTAACAGTGAAGCAGGCGCTTATCTTCTAAAGGAATTTAAAGAGGCAGCACAGACCTCTGGGAATCTTATTATACCCAGAGAGCAGCAGGTAGAGTTTATCCTCTCACTGGCGCGGGTTCAAACAGGTTCCCACATAAGCCCAGGCTGACAATGAGTGCTTGTAAATAGAACATGTTGATTAAGATACAAAATAAAACACTGTGAGTACAGTCGGCTTCTTAATGAAAAGTCTCCAAACATAGGTATTAACTAAACCTCTTTTTTTTTTATAAAGCTTGCCTTCAGAAAATTCAGTCTGTTCGCTTTATTTTTTTAATTTATGGGTGGCCTTCACACCTCTAAGTGGCAAAACAGTTCTTTGTCTGATCACGTGTCTTAAGTTTTGGTACGGAAAAGATGTGGTCTGAGAAAGTAAGGAGCTTAAACAGACTCTGCAGGAGGTAGAAGTTGGCCAGCGTCAGTAGACACAGCACTGAGCCCGCCTTCCCGTAAGCAGGCCACAGTACCAGAGCGGCAACATTTGACGCTTTCCTCTTGTAGTTTATGGCTCCTGACTGAAGGACCTTATTTCCTGGAAGAGACTGGAAACCCTTGAGGACAAAGCCCACTCCCCAACCTCCCACCCCCACCAGCCCAACCCCTAGTCTCTGCCGACCTGGGAACACGGTCTGTTTTTTTGTGTTCGGTGAACCACAAAGAATGTTTCAGGAACCACCCCAGGAAAAGTAGGCGAGAAATAACTCAAGCTAAGAGGAAATCAATGCATACCTTGTTTAAAAGCTATTCTCGAAGGCTTAAAGATATTTCAAATATGTACTTTAAAAGGTTCATTTATGGAAAACGTTCATCGGTGCAAGGTTTTGAAATGGGATTTAGCCTAGTAAAGAGTCAATACTAATTAAGTATTGATAAAGGAGGCGGCGGAACATTCAGTCTGGGAACTTGGTCGCTCGGCTGCTAAAACCTTTTCCTGATGGAAGGCAGCGTTCATTAGGGGCTGTGCAGCCGGGCTGAGGGGATAGCAGGTGGGTTGTGTCCGTCTCTATTCCAATTTTCCAAAGCGAGTGACGCCACAGGGAGGTGGCGCTGGGGGGTCTGTTGGCATGGCACGGGGGCAATAGAAACCCAGGGTGCACAAAATGGAGCTGACGTTCTTTCTCTGGGGTTCGCTTAAAGAAGGCAGGCGTGCAGGGCGCCACGGTCAGCCACGCTTGGGTCCTCTGATCTCCGTGAGTCTTCTTGGAACTCGTAATGAAAATATCAAAGTCAAGAGACTCTGGGCAGTGAGGGAGAGCTGAGCGGGGCCACGGTTCACGTGTCCAGAGGACTCTCACAGCCAGACTCGCTGGGCAGGAGCGTCTCCTGGGGACAGAGGGTCCTCCCGTTCCTGGGGGCCGACCGTGGCAGCGCTCCGGCCCATCTCAGCTCAGGCTCGCCCTCGCGTCTCCACGTCAAGATTTGCGTCTCTCACGCCCCCTTCCTCCCCGTGGGGAAGATGCAGGCATCAGACACCCCCAAGAGAGTCTCGCGGCTCTCTGCCAGCCAGACTGCATCCTGCAGCCCCGCTGTGCCCAGCCACTGCTCTGGCCATCTCTTTCCTTTGCGTGTTTTGCTTTAGAAACACAAGATGGGAAGGAGATTTTCCTGTCAACGGGGAGGAAAGTGGAGCGCAGTGGCTGTGGGTCACATCACAGTTGAGGTGGGTTTGGAGGGGCACAGCGGGGGTGGGAGGGTCCGCAAGGCTGCACAGGCACACGGGCATGGCTTCCAGAACCTTCCAGACAACACGGGCACACAACTGGATGTCCGTGAGTTTTGTTTCCTCATCTACAAACTAGGGAAAGGCTTGAGCTGCTACTGGGTTTCAGAGCCCGAAAGGTGACCCGGTCCTGAACAGCGCGAGGTGGCAGTGCCCACGGGTCATTCCTGGGCACTGTCTGCCTAATGCTCTGTAGTGCAGCCCTGGGTTAAAGGATTCTTGGGTTTCTAGGAGGTTCTAGGGGCAGGGAACTGCCTGAACGGGACAGCCAGGCCTGCAAGGGGGCGATCCCTTCCCGACTGGGCTCTCGCCCACTAGTAGATCAGGAGTCGCGCACAGAGGAGCGGCCGCAGAGAGGCAGGAAGGAGAAGGGGTGTTTTCTTAAAGCAAAGGCGATGTTCACCTTCTCGGACTCCGCCCCAGCAGCGAGTGATGTGTTGAATGGAACCAGGGGATGCACACTTCGGAGGCAGCGACCCTCAGTGGGCAAAGTAGGGAGGAGAGAAAGAAAACGCAAAGAAGCAAACGGCATGGCAGAGGGTCTGTCCTCAGCTGCGGTCAGGGGCTCTGCGGAAGGAAAATCTCTGTTGGAATATCGGGTATATCGGGAATATCGGGCACATACAGCACCAAGGGGCTTAGATAGATGGTCTGTACCCACGCATGCAACAGACACAGGGACACACAACATCAATGCACACAAACACAGGAACACACATCAGACAAATACACACAGACACACATCATTAACACACTAACACAGGGACACACAGTCACACAGACACATACAGCAATGCACACGAACACAGGTACACCACACAGATACACACACATAACACAGAGTAACACACACAGTCACACAGACACACAGCCACACACATACAGCCACACACATGAACACAGGGACACACAATCACACAGATACACAGTTGCACAAACACACACACATCACCACACTAACACAGGGACACAGTGTCACACAGACACACAGCCACACACATACAGCAACACACACGAACACAGGGACACACGGTCCCTCATAGACACCAGGGACATCTAAGAACACACATATACTGACACACAAAGACACACACTGACACACACACAGATATTCAGGGACACATATGCAGACACACAGACACATCAACACACAGACAAGGGCAATGAACATACATTTGCACACAAATACACAGATATACGTGTACAGAGGAACACACACGCAGACACACATACCCATGGCTCCCAAGAAGACACACACACCAGGGCGCAGAGACACACAGGAACACACACAGACATACACACATAGGCAAGGAGCATATTAATCACACAGACACACAAGGTCACACCCAAACATGCTCTGGTACATGACTGTCCTGGACATTCATGAGCACACACACATATGAACACACAGATATACAGAGAAACACAGGATCTCACGGACACACAGAGACACATACAGACATTCACAGGCACACAGATACACACGGTGTCACAGCCCCACAAACACGCAAACCACAGCGGCATATACAGAGACAAGTCCACAGAGGCGAGACAGGCACCCACGCACACAGGCGCGCGCGTGTGTGGACGCTCCCGCCGGCACCCCGCCCCTCCCCTGCCACCGGGCGAGGTTCTTCTCACCCTCTTCTTTATCAGGGAGGTGTCCCCTGTCCCCAGCCTCTGCGTCACAGAGCGTGAGAGCAGCCGGCTGACCCCGCGGCAGGGAGAAGCACCGCCCGCTGCCCCCGAGCCTGTTCCTGTTGGTTTGTTGGGGTTTCTCTTGGCCTCGGTTCTGCAGGAAGCTTCACAGATATGACAGGGTGATTTAGCGCTGCACAAACCTCGCCTCCCTGAATTCTTAGAATGTACACAGACACCACTACCGGAGTTCTTAGAGTTAGGTTCCGCGCCTCCCCCCCTCCTCAGCCCGCGAACCGAGCGGCGGACCCTTTGCTGGAAGCCCTAATCTGAGTGATTGGCAGCTTTTTTCTTTACAACACAGGAAACCGAAGAGGCGGCTCTGCCACAGATGCAGTTCAGGGTGTTTCTAGAATGTTCTCGGTGGTGGGTAGAACCATACCAACGTCTGTCCAACAGAGGGAGAGAAAGGCGCAGCCCGGCCCCTTGGAGAAGCAAGTGAGTCTAGAACCTCAATGGCCTGCTCTACCGAGTGCTCCTGCCGAGAGAGCCCCCCCGGACCCCCATGGGCCCGTCCCAGGCAGTCCGAGACGAAGATGAAGGCTGATGAAGGCTGTGGAGCACCGTGGTTACCCTCCAGAGCACCAGAGCCCCACGCTGCTCCCCAGAGGGGTCTGCCGAGGTGTCCTGTGCACCAGTGGGCAGCCCTGGATGACCGGCTGCACCCTCAGAGGCTTGTGGTCAGCGGGGCTCTGAGCGCCCCTGCAGCAAAGCCCCTGACAACACCGCCACCAAGGGCTGAACTTGCAGCTCTAGCTGGCGTCTGGGAGAAAAGCCCAACATCTCCGTCTGGCACCATCTCAGGCTTCCCGTGAGATGGCCCGACTCTGGACCTGGATGCCAGGATTCACAAACGTCCCTGGAAAGTCGCCAATCAACCCTCTGAAAGCTCCCTGTGCCCCGTGACCACGTGGGGTGGTGCCCCTCGGAGACTCATGTTTACGTTGGGGCTGGCGGGAGACCCACTCAATCCCCAGGGTCGTAACTGCCTCAGAGGGAAGGCCAGGCGCCGCTCACTCCCGCATCACCTTAGAGCACTGGAGCCCGATTCTCTGATGACCGACTGGACTCAGAGTTGGCAGGCTGAGCTCTGCTGCTGACCAGGAAAACAGATAAGGCCCTTCCCTTCCCCCAAACATCCCTGCCTCAGTTTGCCAAGCTCTACAATGGGGGAGGCCTCAACAGGAGGGCAGTCCATGAGCATTTTCTCTCCACATTCTGGGGCTGACGTCTGCGTGCTAAGGAGAGACACACTCAGAGGCTAGTCCTGCTGGCCGGGTCTCCATGTCCAAGCCCCTTCCCTGGCTCCCCTGCCCGGGCGGCGTCTCTGTGGGCTACAGGCTGGTGCTGGCATGACCCTCTGTCACTGGTTTCTCCTGCGTTTCTGCTCTGGGATGCCGGCGCCAGCAGGAGCCCTCTGGCCCCAGGCCGCCCATGGCTCTGAAATTCTCCAGCAGGCCTGTCCTGCTTTTGGAAGTGGAGCCCACAGATGGGGACTCCGCAAATCTTTGCATGCCGGACCTGGCTCTGTCGGTGCAGGACAGCGGGCGGCCCTCGGGCAGGGTAGCTGCCTACACAGAGATGCTGCAGAGACTTCAGAAGTGTGGGCACAAGGCCCACCTGGGGTGACTTCCCCAGGGTGTGAGGAAACAAGCAGAGCCACCCACTCTCGGAGTCTCTGCAGGAGACAGGGTTGGTGTGGGAACACTGGATGCCTGAAGCTCACTTGTATCACTTGTATCCTTTTCTTCCTGTTGTTCATCGATTTGCTCCAGTGGGCACCAGTAATGTCTTCATTCGTTGGGAATGAGGTCCACTATTGTTACTGTTTTTGGCATACTCGAATACAGCATGGGTACCTTGCTAGGCTCTGCTGTGACTCTAGGTTCATCCCAGGTGGGCCCAGTTTTTTTCTCTGTCAGACCATCAACCATCCAGGGCCCACGGGGCAGAGCCCTGGGTGTAGACAAGCCTGTCTCCTGTCTGCCACCTGCTAATGCAGCTGGGCACTGCAGCCACACCTGCAACACCTTGAGGGGAAGCCTGAAGCTCAATCGTCAACAATTTTAGAACTTTTGTAATAATTCACAGTGATTCAAATAAAAAAAAAAAGTCTCATTGCTCTGGAAGGCTGACAGCGAGCCAGAATGTCGAGACTTTCTCCCAGATTTGCTGGTGACAAAGGGCACAGCCCTGAGCTCCCCCCGCAGAAGGGACAAACACTGGGGGAAAGTCACTGGGTGAAATGCCAGAGGCTCCTCCCTGCGGGACGGGGACTTCCCGGGGAGCCAGACCTTGGCATTGGGTTGTTTCGGCTTGCCACGACGAGCATCTGGGCTGAGCCTAGGACAAGCCCCCACAAATGAGCCAAGAAATGGGAACAGGACGAGTGCGTGGTCACAAGGCTGGGGTCAAGGCCTGGTCACTCTAGCGGGCTACTTGGGGGAGTCATGGAATGTCTCTGAGCCTTAGAACCATAAGCAAATAAACGCGCACATTAAGATATTTAACGCACGCATGGACACGTACACCTAGTGGGACTAATTCTCGCACAACTGCTGGGGGATTGAGCAACTCTCCTCAGAACTGCGACCAGAACAGACCCTAGAGCGCCGCTCCAAGGATGGCCGTCTGTGCGCAAACATCATTCTATCCCAAAGCATTGCACTGCTCGAGGGCCTTCATCTTCTTACCTGAGGAATGCATCTCTAATTAACTCACACGATACGTCTTTCCTATCTAAACTCCTCGCACATTTTCAGGGCTCCTGCGAAAGTGGCAGAATACAAGCTCAAAATAACCAGAGAAATGGCACCCCAGAAATAGAATCGAGAGATCATGTGCAAAGCAAGTGTCCTGGGCCCAACAGCTCACTCCGGCTCACACAGAAACTCGCTGAGGGTCAAAGCTATGCTATGGGGCCAAGGTGGGTCCTCCATGAACTGGACGGAACCAGCCACAGACGTGGTCACTTGCCCACGGGGAGCAGGGTTTCGCAGTAGTCCTTCCCACAGTGGCTGGGCTTGGGACGTGCTAGAGGAATGGAGCGTCAGCAAACAGCATCAGGCTGACACTGAGGAGCCTGTACATTAGGGCATTATCTCGACACGCCCTAGAAACTCTGTCATCACAGACGGAAACCGAGGCTGGCCCGGGAGACATGACGCAGCTGGGGGTCAGAGCTAGCACCGACACACAAGTGAAGTCATCCTGGGCCAAGAGGCACCAGTCAGGCTGACCAATGGCCCTGTGTATGTGAGCTGACCCACAGAATCCCACAAGAGACATCCCCAGCTGACCCCAGACCCAAGAGTTGGCCCTGAGAATTGTGACTATGTATAATTGTTGTGGGGCTAATTAAGCAGCCAAGCTATGGAGCAATCTGTATGCAGCAGAGAACTGGTACGGCACATCTCTAACCTCATGTGATGTTAGGGACGGAGAGTTCTTCCTGTGATGAAAGAGAGGCCGGAGATAAGGTAGTAAAGCATTTGTCTTGCATGTATGAGACCCTGAGTTTGATCCCTGGAAAGGGGGGGGAGGGAGGGAAGGAGGGAAAGGAAAAGAGGGAGGGAAGAGAGAGAGGGAGGAGAGAAAAAATGCTCTCCATGTACAAACACACACCATGGTCTCTACAGAGCACTGGGAAATGAATGAAAAAGACAGTAAACCTTGTGTTAAGAAAAAGGGGAACCTTTGGGGCCAGAATGATAGCACAGTGGGTAGGGCGTTTGCCTTGCACGTGGCCAACCCAGGTTCAGTCCCCAGCATCCCATATGGTCCCCGAGCACCACCAGAAGTAAATCCTAAGTGCAGAGCCAGGAGTAACCCCTGAGCATCACCGGGTGTGACCCCCAAAAAAGAAGAAAGAACCTTTTAGATGCTATCTTTCAGGACCAGACACTGCACCACTCAAGTGGACAGACACAGCTGCTGTGAGCTGGAGAGATGGGGCTGGTGTGGGCCTGAGGCTCACCACTGCTCACCCAGGGCCCAGGCTCAGTCTCTGAGCCGTAAACATGAGGCCAGGAGACTACAAGGAAACACAACTCAGGATGCGGAAACCAGCAACAACGGGACTCAACACGCCTTGCCTTGCCCTGCAAGGTGTGAGGGAGATTCTTCTTCCGGGGCACTGGAGAAAGCCCCAAGGCTAGACGGGGCGCTCAGCCTCAGATTCCAGCAACATGCCTGGAAGAACACACTCCACAACCCTGAGTCCTAGCCCAATCCTGTGCCCCCAAACAAAACCCCCTGCTGTTGAGATAACGACCAAGCGTCATGGATTGCTTTTAGTCTGGGGTGCGCAGAACCACGTGACTGCAGCCCCCTATTTTAAAAAATAATTTCTCAAGAAAGCGAAGACAATACACGATGGAAGCGACAGAGCTGGCAAGAGCGGGATTTCAGCGTGATGACTCTCAGTCATGGTGCGGTCCTTGATCCCCTTCCCTCTGGCCCCCTTGCTCAGGGTGTTCTCTGCATCCACACTTCATCCCTCCTGCTGGGCTGGTGTTGGAAGCAGAGGCTCAGTCTCAAGCTTTTCGGATTCTTCCGGAGCTTGCAGACCTAGCAAGGGGCCCACAAGAGTTCTCCAAAACAACGGAATCAAAAAGTAATAGATTAAAGCATTCCGATGCCTCCCACTGTGACTGCCCAGGAGGCGCGAACCCCGTTGCCCAGCCTAAGTTCTCCCATCGCTCCCTTCTTCAAGGGAACGGAGAACATTCATTTTGTTTTGAGAACAAAGTGAGCCCCATCGTTTTGTGGGCTCACGTCTCTCAAAGCTGGACTCTGACTGAGCAGGCAAAGCTGAATTTGAATGTACCTCAAGGAAACGCCCCAAAACAAACTCCCCATTTAGAAAGAAAACAACGTCCTTTTGACTAGAGGAAGTCTAGAAAAGAACGGTGGGTCCATCAGTTCTTCAAAGTCACAAATTTCACTTCTGTGGTTGAGTAAGCAGCAACCCGCAGCTGCCTTGCTCTGCAGAGCTCATGGAACTGTCCAGACCCCAGTGGCCAGCGCCTGCTCCCCCAGCCGCAGGCCACTGCGAGGAGCTGACCTCTCAGGGCTTTGGCATTTCTGCGAAGGCCGCGGCTTTTGCACTTCAGAGTCTGACTGTGTTCACTGCAAAGGGCCCTTCTGGGTCTGCTCTCTCTCTCCTCCCAACACTAGAGGAGGATGCTCGGGGCCCCTACGTGTCCACCCAGACTGCCCTGTCCAACACCTCCTCCCCTGGCACCGCCTCTGCTCTCCCTTTGCCCTGCCCAAGGGGAAGACCAGGGCACAAGCTGGGCACGCAGGGCTGTGCTCGCGGAAAGGCCGTGTGGGAGCGAGAGCGGGAGCAGAGCTGAGCACATGAGCGTCATCTGCAGCCAGACTCTCCCTCTCGGCCCTCAGCAAGCGGCACTTTTCGGGCGCCGCCCCTCCGGCCTGGACATCACCTCACGGTTCTCAGCAGCGCTGCCTCCTGTCGCTCCTCAGGCTCTGATGGGGGCCTGGGGAGGGACCGTGTCCCGGCAGGAATCAGCAGGCGGGAAACTGCACCATGAGGGATCAGGAAGTCGGGTGGGAGCTGGAAACCAGCTAGAGGGACACATGCTGGCTATGTGCCTTGGCAGGGACCCAGGATGGCTTCCTGAGGGTCTTAATAAAAACAGGGGCAGGAGCAATAGTATGGCGGGTACAGTGTTTGCCCTTACATGCAACCGACCCAGGTTCAATCCCAATATCCCATGTGGTCCCCCAAGGACCTCCAGGTGTAATTTCTGAGAACAGAACCGGGTGTGACCCAAAAAGCCAAAAAATAAAATAAAATTAAGCAAAATGACTAGAGCCATTACCGACTGGATCCCACGGGATGTCAAAAGATCACGTGGCCGCCCACCTACAAGATGGTCAGACTTCCTTGTCAAGACCCTGAAGGAACGGTTTGAGGCTCTTCATATTCCTGAATCAACCAGATGCCATTGGGCTACATTGGCACGTGATAGGGTCCAATGGAAATGTTACTGGCGCCGCTCGAGCAAATCGATGAATAACGGGATTCAAGTGATCAAGTGAAGGAAACGACGCCACTTGCAACAGAGGCAGAGAACATGCATGGCCGGGGATGGGGTGGAAGGCGCTCTCTGGCCCAGGTGCATTGAGTTTGGGGAGAAACTAGGAGAAAACTGATGATTAGACTTCAGCGGAGGCTCGGGGGCTGGGCAGGCGACACGCGGAAGGTGTGTGATGGACGGCTCACAGCGGAGCAGAGAAGATGGAAGGGCTCGGGGCTGCACCCACGAGGGGGGACACAGCACAAGCAGGACAGGCACCCCGAAAGGAGGTTCTGCCCTGCTTCTCGGCGTGACCTCACCTGCCCGAGTGCTGTGACTCCTCACCTGTGTGAGTGCCGCCCTCCACCCCTGCTGTCGGTGCTCTATGATGTCCCGTAAATATCCAAAGAGAAACGGCCCCATCACCTGCTCTTCCTAGGCTTTAGGCATGCTCATGTGGGCGATGGGGCGTAGAACCCTGGGAGATCCCCCAGCCACACAAATCAAACTGGACAGCCCGGAAGATGGCCAAGGACTAAGGCCACCTGGCGGTGACCGTCTCTCCCACAGATAGTCCCGAGAGGGTGGCCAGGCTGCTGGGGGTCACACCAAGTCTCAGCCCACAGTGGAGCCAGCACAGGCCACGGTGGTGACCCTGAAAAACTCCGGGACTTCGCCTGTTGTCTGTCTAGTTCCTACCCCATCTTCTCTGTGAGATCTGGGAACACCAGCTACAAGCTTGGGCTCTTGCAGCTTGTCCGGACACCCTGGACAGCGTCCAGTCACCCGAACCTCGGGCTTGCAAAGGGGTTTGTTTCACGATTGACCTGTTCGTGGAAAAAACAAGCTATTCAGAGACACTGAAACTCGCTTTCCCCTCTGAGAGCGCCTCTCACACAGAAGCACCCAGGCTAAGTCAATATTCCCACCTGCTGGGGGCCGCCACCTGGCCCGAGAGCCACTCCAGGACAGGGTCAGCACGAGCCTGTTTGATCTGTGCCGGCGCACACCACCTGCCTGCAACACTCAGTAAACAAAGCGCACGCACCTCACCCACCCTGCTGCCGCCAGAGGCCACCGAACCCGGGTGTCACTGGAGAGAGAGCAGAGCTGTAGCCCTGTGCGCGCCCGGGCCTGCCCAGAGAGTCCTGGCGTCCCAGCTTCCCTCTTCCACCTCACCCAAGCAAGGCCACCTCATGCAGAGAGAGGAGCCGCTCCTGATGGCTCCGCCTTCCCCCATACAGGCATCACACTTTTTGGCTTGTTTCCCCACTGGGTGTGGGCCAGAGAGGAGCAGAGGCCAGTAAGGTCCTTCTCTGTCTCCGAAAGACACTCGACAGCACCCCAAGGGGCCAGCAAGCAGCTCTGCGTCATGAGCACTGCAGGAGAGACGGGGTCAGAGGCGGGAGAGGTGCGGAGCAGGGCTGGGTCGGGGACTGGCAGCCGGCAAGACTGGGCTCGAGAAGGCGGCTCCTTTGGCCCGGGGTTGGTGGCTGCGCCCCAGCAGGGCTGGGCAGTGGGGCCGGCACAGAGTAATTCTGCAGCTATGGGCACATCAAAAGCCCCACAGGATGGCAGAGTCACCCCACCAGTCTGCCAGGTGCTGTGGGGTGCAGACAGGCGCCCACTTCATCAGCCTCTGCTCTGACAGGGGGTGGCCCTCCTCGACGCGGTGTGGGGTCCGGGTGAGACAGTCTCTCAGGTCTATTTCTGTTCCCATGCCCCAAGAGGCTGTGGGTGCCCTGGGGGTGAGGGGTGGGGCAGGTGGAGCAATAACTACAGTACAGAAATCAGAGTGGAGGGGCGGGGCCGTCCTCCAGAGGACACAGCCCCCTCAAGCCGGGCTCTGGGTGCGTGAGGTCATGACCAGTGGGTGCACAGGAGCCAGGGCCTGGGGTTCAGGCCCATGCCCACAGGTGGGTGGTCCTGACCTGGGACCCCCCATGACAGAAGCAGCGAGACCATCAGTGACCACTACCGCTCCAGCTGAGTTCAAGGGCCCTCGCGAAGCGAGCCTGCCAGGAGGCTGTTTAAAGAAAGGGAAGGCAGGGAGTGAGCGCGACTGGGAAGTGGGGCCCAGGAAGAGGCCGCGGGATCAGAGCCTGGCACAGAGGGGCCTGCCTGGCTGATGGGACAGCAGAGCTACCTTTAGGGCAAGTAGCAGGGCCAGTGCCAGGCCTGGGAGGGTCCGAAGGAGCCGAAGAGACGGCCAGAGGGAGACAGGGCGGGTGGGAGCGGGCACAGTGCCCTCAGCTCCTCACTCATGTCCTGGCCTGTGTCCTTGAGCTCACACGTGGCACGTGGGCGGCTCTTTGTGAATGAAAGACACAGAAACTGAACTGCTCGCAGCTCAAAGCACCGAGCAGTCAGATAGTGCTTATCAGGGTTTCAGTTGGTCATATGTCTAAGGACGAGCTTATCTGGCCCAGAGCCTTCGGTTTCCTTCCCCCCGCTGTACTCTGAGCCAGTCTCAGAGTGGGGGGGTCTCTGTAGCTCACAGCCACTGAGGCAGGGATGCTTTGCAAGGAGCCTTCCCCAAGCCACAGACCCCGCTGGGGGCCAGAACCCACACGCTCACAGGCTGTGCCCCCCACTTCTTGATGTTCTCTACCCCTTTCCAGCCTTGGCTCCTCTTCACCCCAATAGCCACTGTCTCCCCAAAGGCTAGTTTGGAAGCAGCTTGATTTGGGGGGCTCTCGCCTTTCATCGGAGTCTGGGGCACCCTGTTCCTTTCTACTCTCTTTATCAAGGCTCCTCTGGCCTGAGGTTTTCTCCTCTCTTCCCTCTGTCCCCGCCAAGGCCATAGCACGTGACACAGGAACAGGAGTGCCCTGGGTTGGGGGCCGCAATCTCAGTGTCCCCACGATGGCTCAGCTCATGCCATGGAGACACCACCACGGGCGCCATGAAAAGTTGATCTTCGGTTCCCAGGCCTGGCTCTAGCACTATCTGAATGCAATCGGGTCTTATCGGGCAATAGGCTGACAGCCTCCGGGGTGAGGGTGGGGTTCAAGGCGCCCACTGCAGAACGTGGCTAGGCTGCCTTTCACCTGAGCGGACCGCACTGAATCCAGAGAAAAGGAGCAAGTTCAGCACTTCTTCGCCCCACGAGGTAGGGGTGGCCACTGGAGAGAGGAGAAAGCCCAAGGCACTCCAGAGACTCGTGGGGCTAACCAGATGGGCCACCGGGAGACCAGGTACCACAGGCCTGACTACAGAGCCTCAGCAAAGCCCAGCTTGCCCCATGACACAATGGCTGCGAGAGCGGGGTTCAGGAATGGTGGGAGGGGGCATGAGAAAAGAAGAAGGGAATGTTCTCACGTCATGTGCCCTCATTTAAACATCACTCTAGATGGCCCAGGAGGGGGCCCCAACTTTAGATCAGGGAAAGGGGGAAACAGAGAGACACATTCATGTTGGTAGTAGAGGGTCTTCTGCCTCTTCAAACTCTCAGATTCTCAAAGGAAAACACATATCACACAGGCTAGAGTCGGGCGGCAGCCAGGGCAGGTGTAACCACCTTCAGGCATTGGTTGGCAACTATTCCAATGCGAGCTGGCAGCATCACATCACGGAGCCCAAGACTGTTTCAGTCAAGTAAGGTTTGCACTGAAGTTACCTGAACCGAGCAACTGTTTGATCTTGTCACCAACAGGTCGGCACCACGATGGCCCTCGTAGCTACCGAACTAACAAGAAAAGCTCGGAGTCTAGGAAACAAGCATTTTCTCAGAAAAGGAGAAAAAAAGCAGTTCTCGGTAGAAGATAAACCACAGGGTTTCTGTGTTCAGACAGTTGTGCATGTGAAACCACACACGCGTAAGTGCGCGCACACACACACACACACACACACACACACAGCTTAGGAATCCGTCCATCCATCCACTCCCAGGCTTCCGAGCCATGCAGGGTCTGGGCATTTCTACCATGCAGAGAACCCGGCCACAGCGACTCCTTGACATCTGCCCATGGGTACCAAGCACCTCCCTATGTCCAGGATAACAAAAACATTGCAGAGGCGCAAGTGACACACTTAGTGTTCTGAGCTGTGATCGTGGCTGTGGGTGGAAGCAAACACAGGGGCTGGCGAGATTGCACAGGGATTAAGGCGCCTTCCCGCACCTGCGCAGCTCCGGTTCCATCCCAGGCACTGTACAGGGTCCCTTGAGCACCTCCAGGAGTAACCCCTGAGCATTGTTGTGTGTGGGCTAAAGGCGGAAAATAAATATATGAATAAACTAATTAATTGATTGATTGATTGATTAATCAATTGGTTGATTAATTAATTAATGAACTCTGTTTCCAAGAATGGCTCCCTTTTGACACTCTAAAAACAGCCACTTTTTGGAACTTGATTCAGGAAAAGGTGTGATAAATCCCCAAGAGATAGGGTAGAGCCCGTGGAGGAGTCCAGGAAGGACGGGATTAGAGCGAGCAGGAAGACACCGGCTGCCAGCGTCACCTCACCGGGCAGGACAGCCGCTCACCCTTGACAAAACAGGCCTCCCACAAACTCGGGGCAAGAAAACTGAGTCCCTCACTGGCCTGCCTTCACTTTCCACACCACAGCCAGCACAACAAGTTGACGAACGTGTCAGGAGCAATGCATTTGAGCGTTTTTATTCAGTGTGGTTTGCTGTTTTCGCAAAGCTGGCACATTCTGAGAACTCCCTCTCGTTACCAGCCTTCAGGAAGGACAGGCAACGAGGGAGGTGCCCCTGGAAGGCTTCAAAGAACTTTCCAGCCTCAAAAAGCCACTGAGTGGAGATGAGACGCCATGCCAACCAACTGCCAGGTTTTGTGCCTTCTCTCTCTCCTCTCCCCCTCTCTCAGATGCCCGACGGAGGTACTAAATAAACCGTGTTTATGTTTCTGGCATTCCTGCAGCAGATGTAACCTAACTGCAGGCAAACAGCTTTCGTAATGCAGTCCACGCTCTGCCATGTGAACACCAAGCAATCACGAAACTAAAATGTTTACCCAATAATCAAAGGCTGGGGCAGAGAAGCCGGAGCGTGCTGCCAGCCAGAGAGCGGCCGGTGTTTCCAATAAACGCAATGCGGGTCTCCTGCACGGGCCTGTCCAGAAAGTTCACCGGGATGCAGAAAGGGTCCACGCTGCCCAGGGCTGGGAGAAAACCGAGGCATGCGTGGGTTTTCCCAGACAAATGGGGTTCCCCTGACCCAGCGCTGGGCCAGCCGGTCAGGCGGCCACCCAAGCGGTTCCCCAAAACTCAGCATTTTCTCTCTTTCCTGCCTTTCTGCCTGCGCTCGGCGCTGCTGCTACCTCAACCCCATCCTCTCTCCTCGTCCAGCGCTGGCTTAGCCATTCTTCCTCACTCCTCACTCTGTGAGCAACGAATGGCCGAGACAGCTGCCAGGAGGGACCCATGAGCTCTCCTAAACCCCCGCTGGCTGCCCCATCACGGTACAGTGGGCGAGGGGTCAGAGTTCCTCCCGTGCGCCTTCCAATGTGACTTTCCCAGGCACCGTGTCCCCTGCGGACTCGGCATCTCGCCCCTACACACACCTGCCGGCTGAGCTCTGCACCCTGGGCTCTCCGGGGCCTTCCTCGGCACCTGCTCAGACTCCGGGTGTCACCTCCGGGCGTCACCTCCAGCCCGGGCCTGATTTTCCCTCTCCCCACCCCCACCTGACCTCTCCGAAGCACCCGAGCATCTTCCTGGCCCTCCCCTCCCTGCTCCGGCCTCCCCTCTGCCAGAGGCCGCATGCAGCAGCTGGTTGACATCACTGCTGGCACAAACGCTTGGCGGTTCCCGTTGTGTCCACATAAGCCTCTAGTCCTCTGATCCCACTGCCCATTAGAGCGTATCTTCACGACCCTCAGGGCTGCCCTGAGCGCCCAGACATGCAGACAGTCTGCCCGTGCCATGCCTGCCGTGTGACGGGGCCTTCTCTTGCCATGTGGCAGGAGCGGGTCTTCCTGCTCCGGAAGCTGCTCCTTCCCAGACCAGCTCAAGTACCACTTCGCTCCCCAGTCAGAAAGTGAGTGTTCGTTCCTGTGAGCTCTCTGAGACGTCGTCGTTGTTCACAGCTCTGACGCTGCCTCAAGTCCATAAAGCTGGGAGGAGAGAGATCGTATCTCTGTTCCTTTGCATTCCCACCCTGTGTCCACACACCACGGTCCACCCTCAGCCCGGGCCTCAGCCACTTCACCAGCAGCATCCATAAACGAACACGCTGGCCACCACTGTGTTCCGAGGGTTCCTCAGCATTTCCAGCTTTAACCAGCACTGAGGAAACGCAGATGAAGCTCGCGACATGAACTGCTGATGCAGAGAGGGAGGAGATTCCAAACAACGCCTTTAAGAAGCCTCAGCACCTTCCACTGTTTGGTCACCAAAGGCGCCATTTTGATGGAGACATTCGCCATTGTCTACAGAACTTCACTCTCACTGGCTGTACGGGGCGGGGAAGATCCCCTGGTCAGAAAGTGTTCCCTCCTCAGAGAAGCTTCATGCCTCTGGAGAATGGATGGCGTTTTCCCTACCAGGACAGGGGAGGGAGCAGGTTCATGGGGGAAATGAAGGCGCTCATCTCCAAGCCATGATTTACTTTCACTTCAGTTATAATGAGCGCTTCAGGCTGTTGGAGGGAGTTGAGAAAACACGGATGTCTGGGAAAAGTACACATTTTTATTACCTGTGAACTTGTGCTGGTGGATGAGAACATCCGTGAGGGAGGCTAATCTTGGCTGCTGGGCTGGGGCTTGGCTGAGCAGCTGTAGGCATTTTTCTGAGGAGCTTGAGGTAATCTGTGACCTGAGGTGACCAGATGTCCTGGCTTGTCAGGGAGAGTCCAGCTTACACCTGTTGTCCCTGCAAAGCTACTCAGAGTGCCTCCCCTCTCGCCTCTCTCATCCTGCCCCTGTGGGAACGGTAAATCATCTTGACCAGACTCGCTCTGGGGAACTGCCGGACTTTGTGGTGTGAGGGGGAGACCGTTTGCCTAAGTCCACCAGGGAGCTGATGCCGAGACCAGGGGCAGGATCCAGGCTTCCTGACACCCAGCCCAGGCTCTATCTCACAGAACATATTTCCTCTAAGTTGTTTCCTCATCAATTAATCACGAAAAACACTTAGGGAAATGATAAAGATTGCTAAACACTCGGCAAACTAGCACTCACGATTTAGCCGGGAGATAAAGCACAAAGACAGAGTCAGAAGCAGGTCAGAGAGACTCATTAAATGGTGCCAACTGGGTGGTTCAAATGACAAATCCAAAGGGAGATAGAGAAGAAAAAATAAATAACTAACTCACTCTGGCTTCAGACTTTCGGGACGTTTCTGGAATGATGGAAGCGAACTGGGTCTTAAAGAAAGAAACAGAAAGAAAAGAGAAGAAATGCTATTTTTCTGGGGGGGAGTAGAAAACAAATCAAATTGGGACAGAAACAAAGCACTTAGAGGTGATTCTATGGGGCTAGCGGTAACACAGTGGGGAGGCTGCTTGCCTTTCATGCGGCTAAACGGGGGTCGATTCCCAGCACCCCGTAAGGTCCCCTGAGCCCTCCAGGACTGGAGTGATCCCTGAGTGCATAGCCAGGAGTAAGCCATGAGTGTATCTGGGTGTGGTCCCCAAACAGCACAGTGGGAAAAGCACTTGCCTTACATGCAGCCTACTTGGTTCCATTCTGGGCACCGCCTATAAGCCCCCAGTACCCCTCTAGAAGTGAGCCCTGAGCAGCACCAAAAGTGACCCCCAAACAAAAATCAATCAACTAGAAAAAGTGATTTTAAAGCATTATGACTTGATATCCCAGAAGAGGAAAACCGGACAAGACAAAACCATCATAAGCAACCAATGTGTCACTTGTCACTTGTCTTCCTGTTGTTCATCATTTGCTTGAGTGGGCACCAGTAACGTCTCTATTCATTGGGAATGAGGTTCATTATTGTTACTGTTTTTGGCATACTGAATACGCCATGGGCAGCCTTTCTCCAAAGCCGAAGTGATTCACAGTACAATCAGAGCCAGCTGACAGAAAGCCGGGTTGCTAGAAGACAGTGTTCCTCCCTGTGAGGTGTCAGGCACAGCAGCTGCCCTCTGAGCCCACCTCCAGCTCCGGCTCTCCTTGGCCTCGTGGCTCTGGGCACCTGGTTGCATGAAGAGTTCTGAGGTGCTTAAACGGGTGCTCGGGCTGGGTGAGGAGGCCAGGAAGGGCCTTTCGCTCTCTGGCAGCCCAGGAGTGCCAGCATTGTCAAGTCCAAGTTTGGTTTTACATGGTCTAGGTTTTGTTCAATAACGAATGTGTTTACCTCCAGTTCGATGGTTAAACACTGGGCTGATTCTCCCCACCACAAAGAGGGGGAGAAGCTCAGCATTCCACAGGGCTTGCTAGGAGGCAAGGGAGGAGGCCTGGAGGCAGGGAAAGACAGAGCTACAGGTTCCAGGGAAACACTGAAGCCGCAGTGCTCACTGAAAGTTGGCAGCTGGTGCAAGGAGTTTCAGGCCTACTGAAGTGCCCGCAGGGAAGCTGGGGTGAGTGCTCGAGCCTAATCAGGGCCATGATCACGGTCTGCGCGAGGCCAGGGAAGCCTACACTGAATTCCTGTCCTGCATCTCAGCATCTTCGCCAAGTCTCTCTTGTTCGTGAAACAACAACTAACGGCAGAGACAGAGACCAGAACACCAGCTTCCTATCGGGTGCTCAGGACACTGCCAGGACTGAAAACCCCAACCATGGACAGCACTTGGCTGCAAGATGGAAACCCCAACCATGGACTGCACTCCGTTCCAAGATGGTGGCTGTCTACACTCCGTTCCAAGATGGTGGCTGTCTACACCCGTTCCAAGATGGTGGCTGACACTTCCTGTGTGTCTGGGTAGTGGGAGTCTCACAATGAGAAAAAAAGACCAAAAACACACGCATACACATGCAACTCCGAGGGCCAACGGAGCAACTTCGATCTTTAAGAAAATCAAGTAAGTGTTCACTTCCATAGGGACAGTTTCACAACTCAAGATTCATCAGGTTCCGTAGAACATAAGTGATGCGGAAGGTGAATTCGGCAACACAAGGGAATAAATTACCCTGGGGGAACAGCTTTGCAGCTACTTTATTTTTAAATTAAGATCCCAAGTGAACAACACCACAATCTGAAGCGGAACGACAAAGTGATTGCACTTAAAGTTAAAAATGCCATAAAAGGCAAGACTAAGAACCAAGCAGGAAAGAGGGTTCGGTAAAATAGAAAAAGAAAATAAACAGATGTGGAAAAGAACAAAATAAGAACTCAACAGGCCGGTTCAGCAGAAAGAACAACACGCAGAGAGAATGAGTGAACTGGAAAACAGACACAAGGCAAGCAACCAAAACATAGCCCAGCACTTCCGAGAGCAAATGGAAAAGTAAACGCAATATTTCATGCAGATCTCATGGAGACGAGAAACGTGGCTATTTAAAAGACACCCCCACAAACAGAGCGAACAGGTAACTGGGATCCTAGTAGGAAGGTTAGACGACGAACAGAGAGACACAAGCAGGGCTAGAGCTCATGGACCACAGGAAGCTGACCCCAAAAGCAGGAGTAGGGAAACAGCCGCCAATCAGCAGGTGTCCAAAGGGTTCGTTTCTTCTGGACCACAGGGTATGTTGTGTGTGGGGCGGGGGGTGGCACTAAGCAAAATGGAAGAGAACCAGCCTGAACCTACAGCCCTCACTGGGCAGGGGCCGCTATCCCAACTCCAGCTCCAACATGGAGGTTGTGTCTATGGGGAGACACATCTTAGGCGGGGAGGGACGGGATAGCAAAGGCAGGCCAGAATGCTGTCCCCTCCCAACCTCCTGACCAGCTGGACACCCTTGTCCTCAACTCTCAGCACTGGACTGTCCGACATTCACCCACTACATCAGATATTCACCCACTACCTGAGTACAGAGGCATGTTCTCCGGTGAGTCTCCCACCAAGAGGCTGAACCACTTTGCTCCGCATGGATGCGAGGCCAACCATCTCCTCACAGACCGTCAGCACTTCCAGCGAGTTTGTTAGTTCTTCCAGCTTCCTAGACATTCCAGGAAAGTCTCTAGCTACACGACAGACAAAGTCAAAACAAATGAGCAGACAAAGGTACCACGGAGGAAACAAGAGGTCACAAAATACAGAAAGAAAGAAATCTGTTCCAGAAACCCAAGAGAAAGTCACAGGCATGAACACAGAAAAGAAAGGCTTCAAAACAAAAAAACTCAAAAAACAAACCCTCAACTATTTATAGATGAAAAGAAGAGATTTAAAACAATAACAGAAATGAAAACTTGATAGGTTGGAAATGGAAGGTGAAGAAACTGTCCAAGAAAGACAGTGAAAAGATAAAAGAGATGGAAAAGCGTGAGGGAGGGTGTAAGGACATAGGCGGACCGTGTGCTCAAACCACACAACACGCATTCTGGGAAGGCTGGAGCCAACGGCTCACCTACCCACAGACTGAGGCAACTCACCAGGGCTCAGACCACCAGGATGAAAACAGATCCCTGCAGGCGAGACCACCGTGAGATTTTTAATTCTGGGGGGAAAGAGATACGTCCACAGGCTCCAAGGGATCAGAAAAAGGTCAGATACAAAACACCCAGCCCCAGAAGGACTCAGTCTCCTATTAGCAACACGGGAGCCCGCATGGCTTATTTTCTATCCAGATTCCAGCTTTTTTTGGTTTGGGGAAGTCACAGCCTTTCTATGAGCTTGGAGAGCAAAAGGGAGGATGCATACGGATGGACCCCGGTTACCTCAGAGACTGGTTAGAGTAGGAGCAAGATTAAAAAATCATGCTGGATAAAGAAGTTTTGGTACATCTACACAATGGAATACTATGCAGCTGTTAGGAAAAATGAAGTTATGAAATTTGCCTATAAATGGATGGACACGGAGAGGATCATGTTGAGTGAAATTAGCCAGGGAGACAGATATATAGAATGACTGCATTTATTTGCACTGTACATATTATGATACCAATAGCCAAGGTCAAGTGAAACATGGATCAGGAGGTCTTGTCAAAGGTGGAGATGATCACAAACGTGTGGGAGTCAGAGGCTAGGTAAGACAGAAAATGGAACAGTGTGCTAACAATTGTCGAAGGTACTAATGCCAACCTAGAACTGAGCATTAAACACAGGCAAAAAGATACACATGACAACCTTTTAATGTATGTACTGTAATCCACAATGTGGAAGGGAAGGAAAAGAGAAAGAGATAGAGAGAAAGGAAAAGAAATAAAGGACCTGCCAAGGAGGCAGAGTAGGGGAGGGGGGAGGGAATCAGGGATGTTGGTGGTGGGAAATGGGCACTGGTGGAGGGATGGATGCTGGAACACTGTATGACCAAAACCCAAATATGAACATCTTATGAACATCTTTGTAATTGTATATCTCACGGTGGTATAATAAAATACTTTTAAAAAATCATGCACAGAAACACAAAGGCACAGGACTGAGAATTTTTCAGAATCAATGAATCCCAGACACAACGCATATTGGATCCCAGACAGGCTGTAGGTGAAAGTATAGACTAGCGCATAAGACTAGAGCAGAAGGAAAAACATAAACCAGAGGAGAGACTTTAAGCCACCGGAGAGTAAATCAAGCATGTCTCTGGGAGAAGGGGGTTCATGCTACCTCTCATCAGCAGCAGAGCCTGCAAGACAGTAGCTGGGTACAATATCCATGCAGAATTCCACATGTGGACAAAGGATTACTCAAGGGGCAGAGCCATAGCACAGCAGGGAGGGTGTTTGTCTTGTATGTGGACAACCTGAGTTCTAGCTCCTGCATCCCATACGGCCCCCAGGCACTGCCAGGAATAATTCTTGAATGCAGAGGCAGGAATAACCCCTGAGCATCACTGAGTATGCGGGAAGCAAAGAAGGAAGGAAGGGGAAAGACATAGGGTGACTTACAACTGTTTGTGGATAGAGACAGAGGAAATCACTATCCCTTCCTGTCATGAAAATGCTAGCCAAGGATGTGCCCCATCTGGAGAAAACCGAACAGAGACAAAGAGCAGAGTCTGCGAGGCAAAATGAGGGACGCTCCGAAGAGCTTGCTCCGTGCCTTACTCTGAGCAGGCAGCGTCCGAGGGATTCACAGGACTCCACACACCATCTTCAAGTGACCCCAGGGGTGGGGCCGGTACTAGCTATGGCTTGAGAGATAAGTAAGTCTCCACTTTCATTCTGTCCTAGCTCACAGAAGAGGGTAAGTAGGCGCAGAAAGATGATGAACTGGACTCACAGCCCCTTAGCTCTAAGGAGTGGACCCACTGTGAACCAAGAAATCTGCTTCTGGACTTCCGGGTTAATCATGCAATGGTTGTGGTCAAGTTCTTTAAAAGTAGATTCTTGAAAACACAGAGAGAACCAAAAAGAGAAATGAAAGGAGAGGAGCTGATAGAATATCTGACTATCTGCCATTAGAGTGAGAAGAAATCTGGGTAAAGGAACCTCGGGAGTCGGGATTATATTGTTGGGGAGCAAAATTGACTTTCAGACTTTGTTAGTGCAAATCCAATTTTAAGGATGAAGGACAGCGGCCAATTAAGAGAACAGAATCCACAGCATCACACACATCAGGAGCGAGCCTCCTTATGGGCAGTTTGCTAGTGACTAAGAGAGAAGACCCCCAACACACACACACACACACACACACACACACACACACACGCACGCACGCACGCACACACATGGTGGTGGGCCAGAAGGGCCAGCCGACTTTGTGTCAGTCTTTCCCTGTGACTTCTTTCCCTTCCTCTCTTCGTGAGTTTTGCTGGGTTCTTTGGGATGGCGCTGCGGAATGTAGCAGCAGCTAATGGTCTCTGCAGCTGCTGGACGTACTGTAGTGCTGGCCTCGTCCAGTGAGCGCCTGGCACTGAATCACATGTGGCGCTGGCCTCCTTGCCTTCACTCACAGCCATCCTGGGGAGACCCAGCGGGGGAAGCTCCTTGCGTCCAGTGTGCCATCAGTTCGGACTCCCCAGCGTGGCCTCTGCACCACAGCTGTCCTCCCGAGGTATGTGCAGGCACTGGGGAGGCCAGGCGGGGTGCTCAGGGCCAGTGGCGGCCCCGTCTCCCTGTTCAGGGCCCTACATTCCCTCAGGGCCTTTCCCGGGCCCCAGGGCTGACCCCAGCCTTCCTTATTGCCTTTCCTCTTTCCGCCCGTGCTGGCCTTTTCCTGCTGCTTCCTCTGCTCTTCCTCCTCTCTCCCCTCGGAGGAGGCACTGGGCTGTCCAAGAAGCTCGCAGACTGCCCCGGCTGGCTCTGAAGTCGCATCCAGGTCACCAGGTCTCTGGGAGAAACTGCTCGTGAGCAGGCTCTCTTACACGGTCTCAGCTTTTGAGTTCATTGGGTCTGGAGCAGGTCATGGGGGTGGCGAGGGGGACGAGTCCTCACACGGAGTAAGGAAGGGGCAGAGAATGTGAGTGAAATCCACAAGAAAACCAAAGGCCTGTAACAGCACTGCGGGAGGAGAGCAGAGACAGGCCTAGCAGACAGGAGTTCTGGGGTCCAGCCCTGACCCTGCACCGTCCCCCAGCGCCCCGGGGTGACCTCGCCCCACCATGCACCAGGGGGTATGGCCACAGACAAGAAACTGGAATGGGGGGGAAACATCAGCAAAAGAACGGTGAATCAACACTACGTGAACTCCTAATGAAATTCAAATAGATGATTAATCAGGATATAAGCAAGTGGATTAAATCAATAAACTAAAGGGCAGACATTCTAGGAACTTAAAAAAATAAACTCTAGTTGCATAGGAGAGCCTATAACATAATGTGAGAACAAGGTTAAACATAAAATCATGTTTCAAATTAAAATAATAAATGGCCAATGAGTACTTGTCCTTCCCTTCGGTGTTTCTGTCTTGTTTTGGTCTGGGTCATACCTGGCTGTGTTCAGAACTTACTCTTGGCTCTGGGCTCAGGGATCATGGCTAGCAGTGGGCGCTAGGCATCAGACTGAGACCATATGGGCGCTGGGCATCAAACTGAGATGGACAGAGCACGGAAACGGGACTTTCCCCATGCTGTCGCTCCCTCAAATTTGTTTTGGTTGAGGGAATGACTCTAAGAAAATTAGACTCTGCAGCCAAAAGCACACAGACAGATGAAGAGGAATCGTGGCCCATGACCTAAGACAGTTAAAGGAATTCCACAGTACCACCAAGAACAGAGTGTCAAAAATACGCAGCAAGCGTTAGTTTTATTGTATGGCGTTAACAAACTCACAGTGATTTAGGAGGGGCCTGGGAGATAGTTTGGGGTTCTGACAGCACAGGGACCCAAGTGTGATCCTCAGTCTCGCATGTTCCTTCCCAGAACGGCCAGGCTGGCCCTGGTGCCCCCTGGCACTGCTGGGCCCATGGAGTGCCACACTCAAGGCTCTCCATTGAGTTCTGACTGAGTATAGCCAGAAATAGCCTCTGGGTCCCAGAAGCACTGCCTGGGAGATGCACCCCCAACCCTCACCCCACACACACACACACACACACACACACACACACTCTCTCTCTCTCTCACTCACACACTTCAAAATAGGTTTAAATCTGTATGAATTCAATGGACTTTTAAAAAAATAGAAAAATGTACTTTTTATTATGAAAGCATGCTTCATCTAATGGATCTGGAAATAGAAATCTCCTCCCGATAAATAGAGAATACACATAAAATGTTTATGAAATGGACCAGATTCTAGGCCACAAAGAAAGTCTCTACAAATTTCAAAGAACCGCTATCATAGAGAGCATGTTCTTTGGCCAAATACAGTAAGAGTTGAAATCAATAACAAAACCACAAGGCCTCAATCAATCCCACTACATTTTGAAATTACAAAACATACTGCTAAATTTTTAATTTGAAATAAAAATGAAAGTAACAAAACCTTTAGAGCTAAGTGACAATGAATGTCCGAGAAGAAATCTTTAGCATTCAATGCAGTGCCAGAACTCTTGAACCCTTTTGATTAAGAAAATAAGTAGAAATAAAATAAATTCAAAAATAGTAGAAGAAAATTCTTTTTTACAGATAAAAATTTAGTATCAAGGCAATAATAAAGGCAGCACCAAATTAACAGAATAGAAAATCAGAACACTATAGAACAGGAACGAAACAGTAAATCTTTTGGGGGAAGAGAAATAAATTACACAAATATTCACGACTGAACAACAGAGAGGACAGCAGGAGAAATGAACACTATTAGGTCTGAAAGGGCCCTGGCTATAAATACAGTAGAGAGTCTTTTTAAAAGCATGAAAATTCTATTCTCTAAAGCATAAAAATAGAAAGAGATAAAAATGAAGTTCTCTTAGAAAATGTAACCAAATTTGACACAAAAATAAAAAAAAAGAACAAAAACTCTTAAAGTATCTTTGTAAAGTCAGTCAAAGCTGAGAATTTAAAAGAGAATGACTGGACAAAACAGGCAAAAATCCCAATTAAAAATACAAATACACAGGCTGGAGCAATAGCACAGTTGGGAGGGCGTTTGCCTTGCACACAGCTGACCCAAGTTCAACTCCCGGCCTCCCCATATGGTCCCCTAAGCACTGTCAGGAGTAATTCCTGAGTGCAGAGCCAGGCATAAACTCTGAGTATTACTGGGTGGGACCCAGTAAAAAAACAAAACAAAGCAAAAATCCTAAATAGCAGCAAACATCTAGCAGTGAATAAATATACAATAGTTCTTTTCTTTTCTTCATAATTGTTTTAATTGAGGATAGTTCCCTTTATAATGTGATATGCATCATGTAACAAATCTATTTGGCATCACATAACATACTGACATTTTATCATGTGGAAATGCGATGTGTTTCCGTCTGCTTATGATCACCCAGTAGGGTGGATAACAAGGCTCGGACACAGCAGTAGAGACTACCTTGGTGCAACTTGCTATGTGGAGAGATTAAGAAGGAAAAACTATGTAGTATCAACAATCTAAATAAAATTGAAAATTCATTCACAAATTTAAAATACAATAAAGGGCCAGAGCAATAGTATGGCAGGGAGGGCATTTGCCTTGCACATGGCCGACCTGGTTCCATCCCAGTATCCCATATGGTCCCCTGAGCACCGTCAGGAGTAATTCCCTGAGTTCAGAGCCAGGGAGTAACCCCTGAGCATTACAGGATATGTCTCCCCCTAACACCCCCTAAAAGAAGAGACCAAAAAGCTATAATAAAATTTAGGAATATCGGGCTTTAGAGATAGTACAGCGGGAAGGGCATTTACCTTGCATGCAGCCAACACAGGTTCAATCCTTGGCATCCCATATGGCCTCCCAAGCACCAACAGGCATAATTCCTGAGTGCAGAGTCAGGAGGAATCCCTGAGCATCGCTGGGTGTGGCCCAATAAGCAAAATAAGCCAACAAAACCTTAGGAACATGATTTCTTTCAAAGTCAGCAATTAGACAAACGTCTGCTCTCTCTCTCCTGCAAGCTATCTGGAGGACAAGATGGAGAAAAGAGAACAAGATGGAGAAAGAGCTGAGTGAAATAAGCTTTAGCGATGAAGAAACAAAAGCAGCTACACTGGCAGGTACAGAGAAGCCAGGAGAAACCGCAAACATGACAAATCCTTGGGGACTTTGGCAAGGATGCTAGAGACAGGATTAATATGCAAACAGCCTGACATCCTTATCAGCCAATTAGGACAGGAAATTTCTAAACGACCCCACAAGCAGCAGCATAAACTATGGCAGACTTAGAATAAGTCTAAGACTGAAGAGCAGGAAAGGGCTTGCGAAGTTCAAAGATGTCCTAAGACTTAGCTCTAGTGTGCTCAAGGGTGAGAATTTCCAACATCTACAGCAATGCCCCCAAGAGAAAATATAAACGTACAGAATTACAAGGAAGTATCTAAAAAGGAAGTTTTCTTTTAATAAATGATTCTGAGACGATCGGTTAGCCACAATATACATCTGTATTATATATATATATATATATATATGTGTGTGTGTGTGTGTGTGTGTGTGTGTGTGTGTGTATTCACTTGTATCACTTGTCTTCCTGTTCACTGATTTGCTTGAGCGGGCACCAGTAACGTCTTCATATGTCCTGTCACATGCTAGTGTAGCCCAAGGGCATCTGCTAGTTCCAGGAACATGAAGAGCCTCAAACCATTTCATCAGGTCATGGAAATGAGGTCTATAATTGTTACTGGTATTTGGCATATCAAATACGACACAGGTAGCTTGCCAGGCTCTGCCGTGCAGATGGGATACTTATACGACTAGTGTGGCAAAATACAAGTGCTGACCAAAAGTGCTATGATAGTGGACAAATGCAAAGTAGCTACCAAAGAAATAGCCTCAACTGTTATAGTATATTTGAGATACCATTTATGGGTATGCGATGAGTAGAATGGAGTGACGGTTTAAAGAAATTAGCCACATGTGTATATATTATACAAACATATATTTGTGTGTGTATATATATTCTGCCCCTCAAGGTGTTGCAGGTGTGGCTGCGGTGCCTAGCTGCATCAGCAGGTGGCAGACAGGAGACAGGCTTGTCTACACCCAGGGCTCTGCCCTGCCCGTGGGCCCTGGATGGTTGATGGTCTGGCACAGAAAAAGACTGGGCCCCCTGGGATGAACCCAGAGCCATGGCAGAACCTGGCAAGCTACCCATGGTGTATTTGATATGCCAAAAACAGTAACAATAAAGGACCTCATTCCCAACGAATGGAGATGTTACTGGTGCCCGCTGGAGCAAATCAATGATCAACAGGAAGACAAGTGATACAAGTGATTGTATATATGCTGTATCTATATTATACAAATACATATTTGAATAATATATATTGTATATAATATAATGTATATAATATAAATGATATATTATATATTATACAAATATATTTGTATATTATATATTATACAAATATATATTTGTATATATATTTAAGCTCAAATATATATTTGTATATTGTATATTGTATATATATTATTTGTATATTATATATATTATTTGCATATTGTATATTGTATATATATTATTTGTATATTGTATATTTATATTGTATATATATTATACAAATATATATTTGTATATATATTTAAGATCAAATATATATCTGATCTTTAAATTTTGTGTGATAAATAACAATCAAAAACAGAGTTCAAGTGCAAGAAATGGGCTCTGATTTACAAGAACAGGGGTGGGGTGGAATATCCAGAGCATACTGTGAATACTTAGTAATGTACAAGGAAAAACCAAACAACCCACTTCAAAAAAAATGAGCGAGGTCTATCAACTGGCAATACACAGAAAAAGAAACCCAAGATGATCAACAAACCTGAGAAGAAGAAAAAGTAGAACTTTACCAGCCATCAGCGACAGAGTGTCAGGTCCGACTGAGGTTACGTTTTTCAACCATCAGGTTAGCAAAATGCTTCACAGGGCCTGCTGGGAGCTGCAGGCCCCTGACATACCGTTCCTGAAAGTGTGACCTGAGACCATTCTGGCAACTTCTCCCTAAGTGATGACGGTTGTCCCGAAGAGCCAGAAATTCCACATGTGCGCCTCGACCCCTGGGAAGCGTAACACAGTCCACATGGAACCCTGCCCAAAGAAGTGTACAGCAGTGCTGTTTGCAAGCGGGCTGGGGAAAGCATGCAGCTCCTCCAGTGTAGGGGCTGGAGCTAGCACCACAGGCCTCAGAAAGGGGCCAAGAAAGCTCGGGAGCAGCTTGGCTCCTTGGATCCGTGGCAAGCACAAGCCCGGCCAGAACCTGCTTAACTTCCCAAACCGACAAATCAGTAACGACCGTAGTGAGCTGTTAAACGATAACGCCTAGAAATGAAGGGAAATCCAGGAGGAGGAAACTAACGAAAGACCTCATGGAGGGTAGTTAGTAATTAGGATTATCGCCTACATGATTTTCCTAAGCTGCATAAAATCAGCTCGTGAAGTGCCAACATTATGTTTTATTTCTCTTCAATCTTTTTGGGGTGGAGGGCTTCCCAGTCAGCGCCAGGAAGCCGCAGGAGAGGCTGAGGAGATGCCCTCCGACCCCCTGCAGTGAGGGGCTTACCCGACCCCACAGCAATGCTGGGGGGTTGCTCAGGCTACATCGGGGTGCAAATGACCTGCAGGTGGTTCCTGGGGAGTCTGGGGGACCTTACAGTGTGGGGAATCCAAACAGGGCTGGCTCCCTTCAAGGCAAGCCCTTAACGCCCTCCGAGCTCTCCAGCCCAACTTCAACACCCAAGTTTGAGTTACTCGTTTTGACACAGAACCTTAAAGCCAAAGTCAGCAGCGTGGAACGACACAACTTTGGAAGAACAGTGACTTCTGGGAACGGGAGAGGAATGGGACCAGGGTGGGCTGGACCAAGGCCTTCACTAGCAGTTCTGTAAAATGTCTTTTGTGGGGTGTGTGTGTGTGTGTGTGTGTGTGTGTGTGTGTCCAAATATCCACATTTGTGAATCTGAATTTTGGGTGCCTGATAGCTGTATTTTTTAGATAGCTGGGTCTTTCTTTTTTTCTTTTTTGCATTTCCATTTTTCAAAAAGGGGTGTGTGCATGTGATACTTATGTACCCATTATCTCCACTGTTCTAGACAACCCGCTGTACTAGTAGTCCAGAGGCCTGCAGCCCTGCTGCTGTGTGACTGACTGACAAACCTTCCGGTCCTCAGTGACCGCATCCATAAAATGGGATATTCCCTGGGGCGGAGCAATAGCCCAGGGGTAGGGCATTTGCCTTGCACGTAGCTTGGCCCAGGCTCGATCCCGGCATCCCATATGGTCCCCCGAGCACCTCCAGGAGTAATTCCTGAGTGCAGAGCCAGGAATAACCCCAGAGCATCGCCGGGTGTGACCCAAAAAAAAAGCCAAAAAAAAAAAGAAAAAAAAATAGGATATTCCCAATGCCAGGCCCCAGAGAGCTTTGACCGATTCCTCAGACCCTCCTCCCACAAGTGCTGGGACTCTAGGCAATTTACCTAAACTCTTTGGGAAGCAGTTCGGGTATAAAATCGAACAGAGCTGTTGTGTGCCACACAGACACCTTACAAGAATAAATCAGAATGAAGCCCTCTCAGCACAATGCCCTTATGCAAACAGCAGCACAAAACCCAGAGGAAACATTTGCCAGGTGCTTCCTAGACGAGGGGCTGCAATGAAGACAGCGTTGATAGGGGATGGGGTAGAAAGACGTTAGCACAGCTCCAGGTCTATAAGGAAGCCAGGGTGGAGAGGGAGAGAGGGAGGGAGAGAGAGAGAGGGAGAGAGATGGAGAGAGAGAAGGAGAGAGGGAAAGAGAAAGAGAGAGGGAGAAAGAGGGAGAGAGAGGGAGATAGGGGAGAGAGAGGGGAGAGAGAGATGGAGAGAGAAGGAGAGAGGGGAGAGAGAGGGGAGAGAGAAAGAGGGAGGAGAGAGAAAAGAGAGAGAGGGAGAGAGAGGAGAGAGGGAGAGAGAGAGAGAGAGAAAGAGAGAAGAGAGGGAGAGAGAGGGAGAGAGAGGGAGAGAGAGGGAGAGAGAGAGAGGAGAGAGAGGGAGAGAGATAGAGGGAGAGAGAAAAGGAGAGAGAGGGAGAGAGAGAAGGAGAGAGGGAGAGAGAAAAAGGAGAGAGAGGGAGAGAGATGGAGAGGGACAGAGAGGGAGAGAGAGAGGAGAGAGGTAGAGAGAGGGAGAGAGAGAGGGAGAGAGAGGGAGAGAGAGGGAGAGAGAGGGAGAAGGGAGAGACAGAGGGAGAGAGAGAGGAGAGAGGAGAGAGAGAGGGAGAGAAAAGAGAGAGACGGAGAGGGAGAGAGAGGGAAAGAGAGAGGAGAGAGAGAAAAAGAGAGGGAGAGGGAAAAGAGAGAGGGAGAGAGAGGGAAAGAGAGAGAGGGAGAGAGAGAGAGGGAGAGAGAGGGAGAGGGAGAGAGGGAAAGAGAGAGGGAGAAAGAGGAGAGAGAGAGGGAGAGGGAGAGAGAGAGGAAGAGAAAGAGGGAGAGAAGAGGGAGAGAGAGAGAGACTCTAAGGAGGCAGAACACACAAAAGATGCTAAGTATCCCCCAGGAAAACATCACCCTGTACATCCTGCACAACTAGCAGACCAACAACACTAAACAATTCAAGATACCAATGCCAGGCGGTGGAGGGAACGCAGGACGCTGGGAGAGCTGGAGAGAGCTGCCAGGACAGCCGAGGGCCGGTCCCTTAAGGGAGAACTTCCACTTCCCTTAAGGGAGCATCCAGGAAAGTCGGAGTGTGCACGTGTCTTTCCTCCTGGCTGCAGCCCTGCGGTGGCGCACCCACATTTGGCCGACGCCAGGCCACGCCTGTGAGGGGTGGTTGAGCAGGAGGCGGGCTAGGTGTGTTCTATCATCTCAGTTTGTGTAGCTTAAGCTCCGGAGTTCTGACTTCCATCAATGATTTGAGTCAGGGACGCTGTCTCGCTTGCCAAGGCATTGAAAATCAGATGGGCTGGACATGTAATGCTATTTGGAGATGACCGCTGGACTAGAGTCGTTACTGACTGGATCCCACGGGACATCAGAAGATCACGTGGCCGCCACCTACAAGATGGTCAGACTTCCTTGTCATGACCCTGAACGAACGGTTTGAGGCTCTTTGTATTCCTGGAGCAAGCAGGTGCCATTGGGCTACATGGGCACACGATAGGGATAAACGGAAACGTTACTGGCGCCCGCTTGAGCAAATCGACGAATAACGGGATGTCAAGTGGTCAAGCTCCGTGGCATTCACACGATGACAAAACTGCTTAATGATGCATTTCCATGTTTCCCCCATCGCTCAGTGGCACACAATGCCCAGGCCCAAAGGCAGCTGCCCGTCAGCGTGTCCAGAGCACGTGGGCCGTCACTGCTGCGACTATGGCGGCTTTCCAGGACATTTTCCACTTAGGGCTAGAGAGCTATGGAGAGCAGGGAGGACGCTTGCCTTGCACACAGCCAACCCAGGTTCAATTCCCAGCGCTGGGAATAGTCCCCCAACACTGCCAGGAGTGATTCCTGAGTGCAAAGACAGATGTAACCCTGAGGATTGCCAGGTGTGGTGCAAATACTTTAAGGCAAGAAAAAATAAGGCCTCTAAATTAATTTTGTTTGGTGGAATATTACACAATCTCACACACACGCGTAGGATGCTTTGTAACAATCTTACAAACAGAACAAGGAACACGCTGGCTGATCTCAGAAAAGGTATGAAGGAAATTAAAATATCTCTGGGGCCTATGGACACACAGGTGTCGTAATATGACGTAAGGGCGGTGCTGGAAGCATCCAACTTAAACCACTGCTCAGGACGCTGTGAGAAGCCGGCGCCCAGGTGGGTCTCAACTCCCTTTTAAGGAGTGGAACTGTAAGGTCTCCAGCAGGGAGACGCAAACTCAGCGATCTATGGAGAGAAGCGGCAGAGAGCACCGCCGGGCTATCACCTCCCTGCCTTAATTTCCTCCCGCTAGCCAAAATTACTTCCTAATGGAAAATCCTGCAGTTCTCCGCCTATGGAAGCCGGGGCAAGGCTCTAGCATTTGCCCGCTGAGATAGGGGGTCAGTGTCAGCCCCTGAGGGTGAAGTGGGGGGATGAGGGGGGCACAGGCTGCCACCACCCCACTGTGATCTGACACTGGGGAGCCGAACAGGGGACAGCTCGGGGCAGGAGAAAGCGCCACTGCTTGCCTGACCTGCCCGGAGCAGCCTGGTTTCCTCCCGGGGCACCTGGAATTCCCTAGTGGAGAGGGAGAAAGAAGCAGCAGAGGACAGGGAGCCAGCTCTAGCCTGACTCTCCACCCCCCCCCACCCCCCAGCTCCTCTGCCCCAGGAAGGCCTCCTGGGGTTCCTGAGATCCTGCCCAGACTGGCGGCACCCCAGGCTCTCCCTCTCTGGGCTGGCAACACTGGAGGCGCCAGCTCCCCTCTGGGACTCAGGACGTTCAGTCTTTCTCCTCAGAGCCACAGAGGGGCCCGACGCTGGCACCCGCACTCTGGGGGCTACCCCACGCCCCTCCCCAGTGCCACACGCACGTGCCCTGTAAATTGTCGCTGCAATCCGGCAGAGCAGCAGTGTCAGTTTGGAGGGCAAAGGGGCTCTCCGCAACAATACGCAGCTGCCCACCCCCAAAAGCACAGGCCTGGGGCGCAGATCAATAACTTATCCCCAGAAGCAGTTGCACATGAAGGCCTGGGGCTGGAAATAAGAAACTGTTTCCCGGTTCAAATGGAACTGCCAAACGCCAGGGTGGGTGAGCCAGGGGGGCCTGCGGAGCCGCCCTGGAGCTCATTCCAACCCACCCAGGGCGCAGCAGAGCCCAGACAAGCCCCTGCTATCCCACCCCGCGGCCGATCGCCTCTGACTGCCTTTCTCTTCCTCCAGGCTCTTCTCTCCCCGGACCCCGACTCTCCTCCCCACACACTCTCAGGCTGGTCCCCACTCTGGCCTCCTCTCTGGCTCCCAGTCCAGCTCTGGAGAGCCGGTCAAAGGTCAGCGTTGCCCAACTGACCCCTCATCTCTGGTGGGGCGGTGGCGGGCGACCCAGGGAGGGAAAAACAGCAGAATGAGTCCAAGTCCAGCCTCAGTCCCGGTGCTGGACACAAACGGAGAAAATTAGCTGTTGCTAACAATCCGCTGTAAATGAAAATATGATCCCAGTCATTGATTTTAAATAGATTTTTTAAAGGCTCTTTGGCTGCGTTTCATGGCGAATACAGAGTTTCAAAAAGCGTTCATTCCAGGCTTGGGCTTTTTCCCTCCTCCCGCTCCCCAGCCCTCTTTCCTTCTGGCTGGAACCCCGCATGGCCGGGATCCGAGTGTGAATAAACAGTGTGGGTGGTGGCTGTGCCGTGAGGCCCGGCAGAGGGGGCCATCACTTTCCGACTCGGTTCAGCAGTAAATCATGTGCGGCCAGCCCGCTCGCTCCACGGGACATTTGCTCCGTAATGGAGGGCCACAGAACACGGATTCTTTCTCTCCTGGAGCTCAGGGAACAAGAGGGTTGGGGGGGAGCCAGCGAGCCAGCCAGCCGCCTTCCTCCTCACTGCGAACGTTTCCTTATGGCTAAAGTTCATTGGCCTCCCAGTTGGCTGTCAGATGATCTTGTGAAGGCCTGTGAAAGGCATCCCAGGAATGCAGTGATGTGGGCAGGCACCCAGCGGCCCTGCCACCGACCAACCGACCGCCGGAAACAAACGGGGCGGGCTCAGCCAGAGGCAAACCCCCAAAGCAGGCATGGAGGGCAATGGGGGACCAGACCCCACCCTCACCCCTTCTAGGCCTTCCCTATGGATCTGTGCAAATCAGAGAAGCTGGGGGTGGGGGTGTGGGATTCCAGCTGGGCCGGGTGGGGGCGGGGGGCAGGAACAGGGTTAAGCAATGCTGTTGCCGTCGCTGCTGGCTGGAGATGTCCGTCTCTTTCCTGTTCTCAGGGTAATGCTTTCTGACTGTCCTGCTACCGACACGAGGAAAGACGATGAAGCAATCCCATTCATAACTCCACGGTGGGCCTCACCGAGAGGGCGGCCTGTGTTTACTCAGACGAGTTTGATAGAACACAGCCCTCCCCACGCCAGCAAGTGGCGGTTCTGGAGTGCTCTCCCTGCTTGCACAGGTTTGGACTCCTCCCTTCAGTCTTAGCAGGGAGAGGGGCGGGATGAGCCAGGTGAGCTTCTAGAACCTTCTGTTGGGGCCTCTCTAGGCAGAAAGCTGAGAGATGCCCCAAGGCATGCTGGCCTGGGCTCGGAGGTATGGCGGTGGTGTGGGCATTGTTGTGTGGCCAACTTGGAGGTTCTCTCTTCCTCAGGAGAGAACGTGAGATTTGGGGCCCCTAAGGGGTTAAGGTGAACTGGGGGTGTGGCAGGGGGGAAGGGAGTCCATTGCTTTTTTCTTTCAAGACCTTTTTCATCAGACAATGTCCTTAATCTATCAAAATGGGCGTTGGGCATGGGTAAAAACAGGACAGAGTTATATTCTAAAAGCATCAACCAGGCGGTGTTTGAACCGTGCTGGATCCAGAGGAGGACAAGGCCCGAATCTGACCCCTGCCTGACACTACGCCCGGCAGAAGGCATCTGCCTTCCAGATCTCCACTGAGATTCTTGGATCCTTGGCCTAGACCCACCACCCAGGTTGTGAACGGCAGGTTCTGTGTTCATGTTAATGCAGTAGAAATTACTTGGGAAGAAATAACACACAAAGAAGGAAGCAGGCGCAGTGGGTAACTGTAAAATCCGAGAAGTCGGAGCCTACCCTCGAGCAGGTCACAGGGAAGGGCAGAGAGCCAAGGGGGAACACCAGAACGGAACACTCCACGGTTTTATCAAGCCGCCGGGAAGAGGCCAAAAGTTCTTCACAACTTATCTACGGCGGCCTCTGGAGCAGGAGACATAGCCCTAGAGCCTTGCTCGCCCGCCCGGGGTTCTGTAATTTCACCTTGGTATGAACCTACCTGATGTCTCAGGTTCACTGTTTTAGCGTCTGACATGACTTGGCACAAGGACCAATCAGTGGGGGGGGAAAAATCTCAATCTTCCCACCCCACAGAAGGAAGCCTTCCTTCCAAACCCTGCAGAAAGTTCTAGAAATATGATTGTTTCCATGGTGATAGGGGGGAAACAGGCCTTCAGATAAAGAAATCTGGATGCCAGGGGGATACCCTAGATCATTTCCACCCTTTGGATACTACAGTTTATAAAGCTCCGTGAAGGGAATGACTCTTGTTTCTCATGAAGCTCCCCTGGGGAAATCACAGTGAGCCAGAGGCTGGAAGCGAGATCCTTTGGCGTGTCGCAACCCCTTCCCTTTGTCACGGGCCGCTGCCATCTCCGGAGCTCGCAGCGGCTCCGTGAGTTCTTGTCTCTGGCACGTGCTGTGGCTCGTCTTCAAGAGCGCCGAGTCCAGGATTGCATCTGCTTCCCTGAAGGTTCTAGGATCTTCGGGAAGGCTTTGTTCCTCTCTGTTTCTCCCAGCGTCTTTGACAGAGCTCGTGTCCATTAGGCCGAAGGAGCGAGTAAGTGGTGGAGAGAAACACCAGGAAGGTGTCCGTGACAGGGGCTGGAGAACTTTCTCCGTGAAAGACTCGCTAGCAGATACTGGAAGGCAGATGGATGGTCTCTACCTTAACTTTTCAACTCTGCAATGCATATGGGGAGAGCAAGCACAGCCAGTCCACAAACAGCTGGCCCTGGCCGCGTTCCAGTGGAATTTTATTTATGAAAACAAAAGGCAAGAGGTGTGGAGAGACAGTGCAGGCGGCACGAGCCTCCGCCTTGACTTCGGCTGCAGTACTGGCGACCCTGGTTCAAATCCCTGGCACCGCATGTGTGCCCCCGAGCACTGCCAGGTATAGCCCAACCCGTCCCTCCTCCTCCAAGGAAAAAAAATCACACACAAAAGAACTAAAACAAGTGACAGAACAGATTCAGCGCCCTAGCTGTCATTTTGGAGCTCTGGTCTCCGGTGCTCACCTCTGCCATAAATACCACCAGAGTCTACACTTCCAATCCTCAGGCAAAGTGCAGAAAAAGCAAACAGTCCAGAGTGACTGGGGCGAGCATTTGCAACGCTTCCAAACAACAGGAAAGCACCTACAGAAACCAGCTGCTGCTCCAAGTGCATTTCCATAGTCCCGTATTTTGGATACTGCACCTCCCTTTTCTCTAGCATTTAATATTCCACTGTCCAGAAGAAAGAGGGTAGTCATTGTGCTGTGTATGTGGCCACTGTGGGCCGCTATTCAGGATTCCTGGCGAATGAAGGGCCTGGCGATGTGGGGCAATGAACTTGGTACTGCCCTTAGGAATAACTGAAACATCAACCTCCCGTCAAGGAATGATAACCCAAGCGCCACCAGGTATAACTCCCCAAAGCAACAAAATCGGGTGTAACCAATATAAATATATAATTTATATTAATTATATATATTATTTTTTAAATTTGACAGTGTTACTAAAATGTAAAAGAAAAGAAGGTGTGAAGACGATATATAGCGAAAGAACCCACTGCACTCTGGGGCAGGCGAGACCTATAAGAATGAAAAAAGAGTTCCTACGAGGGGCTGTGTGAGTCGATGGTGAGAGGGAAGGTAAGCCCGGAGAGTCCAACTCCCTGACAGGGGGCTGACCTGTGACCTCCGCCTCTGTGTCCAGAGTGGAGGTGCCCCGTCCCCCAGCTCCCAAGGGAGGGGTCACAGAGCCGGAAGGGTGGCCATCTCCATGACCGCCACAGAGAGAAGATGCCAAGGGCAGAGCAATGTGCCCGAATACAGAGATTATGTGACAAAGGGACCACACCTGGCAGTGCTCGGGAGTGGCCTCCGGTGGTGCCGGGGGACTGTATGTGGTGCCCGGGGATTGGAATCACGGCCACATGCTAGCAAGTGCCTTTCTGGCCCCAGAGTATGACGATGTTTACAGAGAAATCGAGACGGAGCTGACCCAGGGGGCGAAGGCCTGTCCTCTGGTCCCTCTGAATTAGCCGCGGGGCAGAGACAAAAGACTCCAGAGGACGAACACAGAGGGAGCCATGGATGGACGCAAGGGACACCTTCTCAGCCTTCCCTGCATGGGGACAGAGGCCTCACTCTGGCCCGAGGAGAGCAAGAGCGATGGGCTCCTCTCTTCCGGCGTGGCCTCCGGCGAGACGGAAACGGATACCAGAAGGGCAGAAGCTTTGAGGCCACGTCTGTCAGTGCCTGTGGTCTCTGCTGGCTAAGGAGCTGGACTGTGGTGGTGAGGCGTCTAGAATGGGCAGGGAACAGGTCTTCCCTCTGCGGAGAGCCGGCCAGGACCAGCGTGGGGACGTCCGCAGGCGGTGCTGAGCTCACTCCTTCCGTCCCTGGCAGCACTCTGGGCTCGAGCACAGAGAAAAATCTCGAGGAAAACAAACACGTGGAAAAAAAAGCAGCAAGTCTCAGCGCCTCCTCGGGGCCCCTCCGCATTCCTCTCCTAAGCGTTACAAGATTGATCCTCGGCCCCAGATGTGGCTTTTGGATGTCAGATGCTGCGGGCAGATGTTTTCCCTTAAGCCCGTTGTCTCTCTCTCAATCTGTTTATAGCTGTTATAACCCTCGTAGGCTGCACCTCAAGCTCTGCTCGGCACAAGCCCTCCAGCCGTCCCCCCACGGCCCCAAGGGGAGCTCTCTGTGCTGCTCTCCACCACGACAGCACCCACCAGGCAATCACCTTCCTGACATGCTGTGGGAGAAGGTCCCGAGAGAGTAAATCTCCCAAGTCAGGGGACAGCCCAAGAGCTCTGGGCTTTGTGCTTCTTGGAAGAGAACCGCAGTGACCCTTCTGACATGCCCTGGGCAGTGGCCGAGGGCTCAGGGATGCTCATTCAAACCTGGAGTTGATGGGGGGCTGGGGGTGCGTTTTCCATTCTAGGCCTCCAGATGCTCTTTGGAGAAGTCGGAACAAGCCTCTTCATGTGTAAGTAAGTTAAGCGGATTCGGCAGCAGCCAAACCAAGCAACAGATTTCAGAGCCTTCTCCAACCGCTCACAGGCTCCAGATGAGACGGGGATAACATCTGTTGCTGTTTCGGCGCAAAAGTGCCACGAGACGAGTTTCCCAGTGGTGACGGAACAATTCTGGATCCTGGTGGCAGGGGGTACATCCCAAAAAAGCTGGACGTGGGGTAAAGAACACGGGACAAGCAGGTAATGCCTGCACCACCCTGGTGACATGAGGATGTAACACTGGAGTCCGTTTCCCTGGATAAACCATACATTCTGGAAGTCTGCCTGATGCGTGAGACCCACTGATCACTCTCAGGAACCGAGATACCACCATTGGGCAAACTAGGTGTAAGCACGTGGTACACCTCAACTCAACGTCAGGGAGCATAGAGTAACTGTAGATCAAGAAAGTTCAAAAGTGCCTCGAGAAAGCAAGAGTTTGCTCGTCTCAGGCTACGGGCCACTGTAGGCTGCCGCTCTTCGACCTCTGGTCCCCGAGACCGCTTCCTACCACCTTTCCTGAGAGGCGGCCGTCTCTTCTCCAGGTCCACCTCTGCGGAGTGCAGGGAAAGGCCGCTCAGGCTGCAAGGTGGGACTCAGCGTCCTGCAGACACCTGGCCAACAAGGTGCCAACCTTCTACTGTTTTATGGATGTATGAAAGGACACAGAAGCTTCCAGAATTATCAGGCACAGCCCCAAGGGGCAAATACATAGACAGGAGCCCGCCAGCCCGGAATCAGAGAGGAGGAGGGTCTAACCCGACCAGGCCTCGATCCTCGGAATGTCGCTCCCAGGACTCCGCCAGGCCACACTTCATTTTCCAGGTCTGGGAGCCCCGAATATGACCTGTGACTCTTCTCAGACACCACCTTCCCTTCCGGTTGGCACACTTCCATCCTCTAATCTCTGGGAGGACACTGCCCCTTCGGTTGCCTGGCGGGTCCCCAACCCTGGGGAAAGTGCCCCAAGGCTCTGCAGGCTGACTGACAAGACCGAGCTAAGCCTTCCCTGCTGCTGTTGTCTGACAGGGAACCTCCATGAACAACCCTTCAGGCCACCGATGCCAAGCAAGGTCAGTTAATGCTGGGCCAAAAGAATAAACGTGACAACAATTTGAGGGGGCCCTTTTGCCCTAGTGGCCGTGGGCAAAACACCTGTGCCCTGCTGGGCTTTCACCTGAGATGGACCAACAGTCGCGCCAGGAGGCAGGAGACAGACTACCATCTTATCTTGTTCTCTCTCACACACACACTTTCCCCTTAGGTGCTATCCCCTAGCTCTCAGGACCTTGATTCTTGAAAGTCTCCCCCCTGAAAACCAGTCCGTGGCGCACAGAATCTTTCCCCAGGGATATGGAAGGGATGCCAGCGCATCTAGTGGGCGCAGGAGGTGGGGAGATGGGAGGCACAGCCCGGGAGGAGCTGAGGGCACCGTAAGGGGACGCCAATACCTCATCCCCACCCTGGCTGTGTGGGCACCAGGTCACCCCCGCCGTGCCAACTGCCTTCTCCGGGGACCCTGCAAGCCAGTTTAAATGGGGAAGCTTCAGAAGACCCGGCAGGCCCTAACCCCGAGGGCTGCGCTTCAGATACTGTGGGTGTTTCCCAGAAAGCACTAACCTCATGCTTCTGCTTCTGAAGGGGGAAAAACACAACCTTCCCCCCGAAGGCCCCATTCAGATGAGGAAACAAGGGGGCCGGTCCCCTCCTCCCCGGCACCCCGCGATCTCCCCCCCACCAAAGCAGGTCTGTGCCCACGACTCCCCCTGTGTTTCCCGCTCCCCTTACAAGCAAACAGGCTGCCTGTTTCAGTAAATAACTAAAGGTCAGAGACAAACTACTCACAACATGAGCAAAATAACGGCCCAACCTGCCAAAATGTTTCCTAAGGCCGAACAGTGATGAAATAGGGCACAGACTTGACTGGGGCACAGAAAAGGTTTCAAACGTCCGGGAAACTGCCCCGAGGCCCAGTGCATATTTCATCCCTAAGAAATAAAAATATAGATTAGGCTATCGGGTGCCAGTCACACTGACTCCCCTGTGCGGAGGGAGACGACGGCCAACAATCTCAGTGCGTGTTTCGGCGGCTCCGCGCTAGGACTGTGTACCCCAGGCTTGTTGGATGACACGGAGTTTGCTCAGAGGCACAGCCCAGACAGCGCCGAGAGAGCTCCCAAAGGGAAACATCCAGTGGGCTTACTCCGAGCAGAGGCCGGGCACCCCAGTCCGTTCTATCTCTGGAATTTCGCCTGGGTAAACAGGATGCAAAAACTATTCTAAGGGCTTCAGGGAAGAGAGGAAAGTGGAGCATCCAAGGCAGAAATCGAGCTTCTTTCTCTCAGGGCACTCCTCCATTGGTTCTTCAGCAACGACCTACTAGAGAGCCTTCTCAGACAACCCTGCCCTTCGCTTTCGAGATAATGTCACACTTGATGTCTTGTTGCCAGACGTGCTGTGGAGACTGGATCACGTCCATTTCTGGTCTCTAAGGAAACTTGCCCGATGCTGGCGCTCAGCAAATTCAGTGGGTTGAACCAACAGCATTCCCTAAATTTACCACATTCCTGGTTTAAACCCAGAGAGCAGCACTTTGCAAAATACCTCTTGGGAAATATCAGTCCAACAAGATGCTACTTTGGGTCAACATAATTCTGATTCCATGATGAGCTGCTCTTTGACGTAGCCCCTGTCATCACTGGCGTGCTTTGGAATCTAATGCATTTGAGTCTATCAGAGATTCCGAGAAGTCTGCGAAACAGGGAGACCTCTGTCCCTCCTCCTTCCGACGACTTTCCGAGCGCATCTCTCCCCAGGCACACCTTTCAGCAGCCTGAGGTAGCAGTGTTCCGTGGAAGGCACCCAGCAAACACAACCTCACAGCAAGTCCTAATCACACCCAACCGATTCTTCCCATGAGAGACTGTTGTGGTCGGTCCTGTTCACTCACCAACCGATTGTTAGCTTCCTATTCTTTAGCCCGGTGTTTCATGATATCACAGACTTCACAGAAGGTCAGATCTAGAAGTGCCCTTAGAGGCAATCGTGAAGTAAAGGTCAACCCCAGAACTTAACAGATGTAACAACAGCCTCCAAGACCAAGGAACAGGCTCCAAAGGTCGTCTTATGTCTAACAGGGTTCCCTCACTTCAGACAAAGCTGGCTTTAGGCCTCCCGTTCCCCCACTGTGGAATTACAACTGGGAACCCCAACAGAGAAGAGAAGGGAAGGAGAATGGGGAAGCAAAGAGCGCTGCCACTGAGCCCCAAATCTCTGCCTCTCCCCACTAAAACCAACTCTGCAGTTGGGATTCGAGAGACCAGAAGACTCGTGACCATAAACAGAAGCAAGAAGCTGTACCTGGAGTTGAGCCAAGAACAGCCTGACCCCCAAAACACAGACTGTTGCTAAGGTACGGAACACATTCGCTTCTACACAGAAAGGCCCTCAATCAAAGTCTATTCAAGCCCACATTAAGGCCGGGATTGCATATCTGCGTTTAGCGGCCGAGACGGCTCCTGCCGAGGAGCGACACCAAGTCAGTCAGCTGCTGCTGTCCACCACAATAGCCTATCACTGGGGAATGAGAAGGGGAGAGTGAATTTCTGAATTCACAATTAACGAAATGGAAACGGTTCATTTGTGAGAACTGAATCGGCCCAGAAGAACACAACTCTAGTCTTTGCAAAGCTTAGCCCGACTACTGGATGTCAGAATTGATGGGTTTTGTCTGTCAACTGTAGGTTCACTCAGGAAATCTTGGGTGGGGCACGGGCAGTCAACTCTCCATGGAGGCGGCACCACCTTCATCATTTTACATGTGAATGGATCGTTCAGAACTGCTTACAGACCATGGGGGCGAAGACAGGTCCCGACAGAATCCACTGATGGTCTGTAGAGTTCTCTCTGAGAGCTTCACCTGTCGCACAACGCAAATTAATAAACTTAAACTTCTTAATATACATTAAAAAATATTTTGGAGACAGTGGCTGATTTCTCCCCTTCCTACGAGAGGAAAGAAGTGTCCTGCTGGAGAATGTCAGATGCAGCGGGTGGTCTCTAAGAAAACATTTAAAATGATGACAATAATAATCACACATCTATAAGTAACTAAATAAAATACTGGCCGTGCTCATTACATGGCTCACTTATGACTAACGTCCACCCGGTTTGTAGGCACCGTGAAGCTTGGCAATATAACAATATAACAATTTCCCAAGGGGGAAATTTTAATTTTCATATTTAAAAAGCCAAGCATGACAGTGTCACCTTAAGAAAAGGAATGACTCAGAAGGATATTTTACATTGAATGTCAAGACAAATCTTTCCGTTGGTGTTAGATGGTGAACTTTAATGAGGTCTACCATCTGGAAACGAAAAACAAACACGAGCAAACGAGGAAGAATTGAAGTCTCTACCAATCTTTATTCCCCAAACATGAGGAATGCTAATTTTCCTAAAACTTCAAAAAGAGACATCAACGAAATGTTCCTTTGCTGAGATTATTAGACAGAAGACGAGAAATCTGACAAGGCATCAGAACTTGTTCCATCTTGATCGTTCCCGTCAAGGTTTGTTGACAGAAAATTTACTTTCCAGCACACTGACAACACCTACTTCATCACTGCCCCTTAACGCTCCACACTCCGTTAATCCGCTTTCTGCATATGTGTTTGTGTCTTAGTGGAATATGGTGAGTAAGGGGGGACACAAAACTTTACTGAAAAATAAAAAACTAAACAAACAAAAATCCCTGTATTTTCCAATTCTCCTTAGGAAACATTTTTCCTCTTTAACCCAAGGAATAGACATGTACTGTTAAATTTCTAAGTATTCAGAAAATGCCTTTTTTTTTTTTTGCTGTTACTAATTTACAGTTGAATTCTATTAGGGTCAGAGATGAAGCCCACTTTTTAAAAAAAGAGAAGTAAAAAGGAAGAGCTTTAAAAGAGGAAAGAAAGGAGAGAAGGGAAGCGGAGAAAAAGAAGGAATGGAAGGGTGGAAGGAGACGTAGCGGGTGCCTTTGCTTGGTCTCAATCTGGCCCGTGCACTCAATCTTCAGAGCGGTCTCAACCTTTCCCCACCCGCCCCACCCAGACGCACGCATCAGCTCCGGTTCAAGACGAGAAGCAGCCTGGGGCGGGCAGAAAATAAAGGGGGAGCAGAAAAAGCTGAAATCACGAGCATCTCTGCAATCCCAATTCTGAGTTGTTTACGCACGCGCACAAACACACACACACACACACACACACCACCACCACCACCACCAACAACAACAACAACAACAACAGACGTCAACTCTATCAACCAAATGTTTTATTTGTCTTGCATTTGGGCCGCCAAGGTTGGTACTAGCTGCCTGGGCACCATTTTCTAATAACTTAGTGCAGCACCAGGCAGAAGGTACCACTGTGACGGGCACTCATTGGTAAGGATAGACAGGCCAAAGGAAGGGCTAGAAATGGGCTGAGCTGGGTTTGCCTCTGAAAGGCCAGGCTCAGGTTCTGGGATCTGACCAGCTCTCCAGATTGCTGGGTTGGTTATTCTGACCCATTTGGAAAACACCCAGGCTCAAAGTTATTACACATTTCTAGTCCACAGAACTGAGTTTATGGTGGCGGACGTGCGGAGTAGGGGAGGGTGAGGGATAGTTTGGGGGAGTGAGAACAGGGGCGGGGGCGGCTTCAGAACCTTTTTTTTTCTTTTTTGGGTCACACCCAGCGATACTCAGGAATTACTCCTGGCTCTGCACTCAAGAATTACTCCCCGCGGAGCTGGGGGTAGCATATGGGATGCCGGGGATCAAACCTGGGTCAGTCGCGTGCAGAGCAAACACCCTCCACGCTATGACTATCACTCCAGCCCCAGACATTTTATGTATGCAACTCTGCCAGCAGCAATACTGTGTGTCACGGTGCCTAACACTGAAGAATACATGTCAACACTCAGAATAGGGTTCAGAGTTCTAGGATGGAGCTGGATAGACAGCTCAAAGGCTGGGGGGCCCCCAGGGGGACGCCCTGCACTGCGACCCACCCAACCACCACGGGGGAGGGGGGCCCCGATTCCCAGTCCAGGCACTGCCACGCTGTGGGTTCAAGCACTGAGCCAAGTAAGAGTGGCTCTTACTTGGGCATTACTGGGCTCCCTGGGCATTACTGAATTCCGTGATCAATGCGGAATATCTGGGTCTACCCAGGACAGGCCTCCGAAAGGGGCTTTCTGGAACATCAGGGGCCCAGGCAGACCTCTCCTGGGAACACCAGCAGCTTCCAGCACAAATCTGGGCAAGAACTATTCAAGGTGGATGTCGGAGACCTCTGTGATAACAATCTGGTTCTTCCTTGTACATTCTTGACATGAATCACTGAGTAATTGAATTGCGAGAGCTAGAAAAAAAACTTGACCGTGTTTAGGAAAACGAGAGTTTTATTTGGGATTCCCCAGTATATTAGAAAGATGATTCCTAGTAAATTGTGGGCAAGAAGGAAATAATATACATATTTGTGGCTATGAGCAGCTAACCAGAAAAAAAAGAGAGAGAAACAGTCTGAACTTGTACAGCTCCCAAAACTGCTGAGTATTTTCTTTCCTTTTCCCCCATCCTACTGAGCATTTCTTTCTTATCGTGGTGGACTCATTTCTCACCTGCACCTTTAATGTTCTGAAAAGTACATATAAAGTCGGTGTTTATTTTCTAACCGCTGCAAGCTTCTTGGGTTATTCTTTCTCTGGGCTGTACTTTCAGAAGTCACGATTTGTTTGGCGAGCCCAGGCTCAAGAGAAAGTTTCCTTTTATGTCCAACAAACTCCGACTATTCAGAATGTTTGCTGGGGAGATAAAGGGATGCCTCATGGTCTCTCTGCCTTATAACAATGACCACGTTCAACACGACTGGACAAAAAACGAAAATGTGCTGAAACCCAACCCCATCCTCTTTGAAGAAGGTTCTCGCGGGATCGTGATAATCAATGCCAGCTTTGTAATAGCCCCATGTTATTGGAAACTTCCAAATGTTTGCATTAGAAATTAAGACACATATTCCAAATACGAGCCTGGGAAGACGCTCGCTGGAGCACCGCAAGACTCAGCGTTCCACTGTTTCTATGTAACACTCGGGGTTGGGTTTCAGCGAAAATACAGATGCTGCCTCGGGTGGGCCATCCTGACACCCAGGTGGCACATTCAGGAAAATCCACCCCCGGGAACAGGGAAGTCAGGGCAGCCAGGAGTCTCCAGAGGGTCACCGCAACCCCCAGAGGAGACCGGGGTGCTGAACCCAGCACACAGGAGAGGAAAGTCGCGCTGACTGCTGCCCCGGGTCCATTTTACTGGCGCTGCCCTGGAAATCCGTGCGAGCCAGACTTCAGCACTGGTGCCCAGCCCAGCGGCTGATACAAACAGGAGCTTTTCTTGTGGCCCGTTCTACTCGCTCCCAGCGAAATGGGCTGGCAGTGTAGACAGCTTGAGCCAGATCCTACCGTACACTAGACCTGCTACAACCTTATCGACTCCTTCTCCAAAAACGGGGGCACCCCAGAGGCAGAGCGGCCCCCACCTCCGAATCTCCGAACGCCCAGAGGCCACAGCCAGTCCTAATTAGAAAGTCACAATGGTACATGCAACCTTTCACAGTTCTGCAAAGCTCAAGGTGGCCGAGAGTTGTGACTCTGGCCAAGGGGCCCCTCAAGGAAGCGGGTAGGGGTCCCAGAGGCTGGACTTCCCTTTCTCATTCTCCTTAATGAGCAAAGACGGACCCCTCTCTTCTTACCCCACGCCAGCCTGGGAGTCCCCTGTGAAAAACCTAGGAAAGACAGTGTGTCCGTCGCTCAGGCGCCTGCGAAGGTCACCTCAGGAATGGTTAAGCCCAGGGTGCAGACAGTTCTGTGCTGTTGCCATCACACCAATCATTGGTGCTCCCAGACACACACACACACACACACATACACTGTATCACTGTATCACTGTCTTCCCCGTCATCATCGATTTGCCTCGAGCGGGCCCCAGTAACATCTCCATATGTCCTGTCTCATGCTAGTAGAGCCCAAGCATCTGCTTGCTCCAGGAACATAAAGAGCCTCAATCCATTCCGAATGAGGTCTATAATAGTTACTGGTATTTGGCATATATATCAAATACAACAACGGGTAGCTTGCCAGGCTACACACACACACACACACACACACACACATACACATACAACACACACATAAACAGGTCTTACCAAAAAAGGCAAGTCGAAGGCTCGTATACAGATGAGACTGTACACGAGCCATGGTCAACACATGAGCATTCTGGGGCAGGAGACGCAGAGGTCAAGATGCTTCTCTTGCACGTGGCTGACCCCAGCTGGTTTCCACAAGTCTCCTGAGTCTGCCAGGGAGATCCATGAGCACAGAGCCGGGACCAACAGGGCATGGGGCCCCAAGACTACGACTCTGACGATAATAATAACGTTTTGGAATCTAAACATTTGAGTAGCCTTAAGAATAAATTCATTTCAGTTAAGAGCTCATAAAGAGGGACTAGAGAGAGAGCCCAGAACCTCAGGCACTCGCCTTGCCTTGCCGGCAGCTGAGCCCTGTTCAAATCCCCAGCTCTGCCAGAAGCGACTCCAGAGCCAAGAGCTGGGAGCTCTCGCACAGCTGAGCATGGCTGGGTGTTGCACCGAATCAAGAACAACAGCAATAACAACAACAACACCAAGTTTCTGAAGAGTCAGACCCAGGGGGAGCAAGTCCTCGTTCTCACCATCCCATCACCAGACCCTAAGCCCCCTCTGAAAGTCCAGCACAAGACTGTGGCCGCACCAACTTTCCTGCTGGAGACGGCCAGCCCTCTGCCATCCGGTCTGTCCTTTGCCCACGTCCATCCTGGTACTGCCCCCTTCACATGCTCTCAGGCATTGGCATGACCACCAGAGGGAACAGAATCTGGACGACAGAACCCAGTGGACACCGGAATGAGTAACAAACGGCAACGGTGACCGGCATTCCTCACGCAGGCCCTATCTGGAGACAAACATGGGCTCTGTCCCTGTGGACAGGTAGCGTCGTTGGACATTCAGGTTCCCAAAGAGGGTCCGGGTGCTATTGGCTTGGCAAGAGCTGAAAGAGGCGGGAGCGGGAGGTGCGCGGGAGTGCTGAGGGCACGTGAGTTAACTGGACTGTGAGTGGGATGTGCTCTATGGACAGCGGAGTGGACGGAGAGGCTGAGTGACCGCTTGCTGTGAGGCTGTTAGCCCTGACCTCTATGGGGAGAGGCTGCAAAGGTGTGACATCACCAGGAGAGCGGCAGGCTGGGAGACAAAAGGCTGGAGAAGGAGGCGCCACCCCAGGACAAAGCCGACTGCTCCCAAACCCACTGGGGTTCCCAGAACCACCCCACCCCAGGATCCACTCTTGCTCTCCCTGGAACCTCTGAATGTGACCTTTCTTGGAATATGGGACCTCAAAGAAGAAGGAAGTGTGGGGTCAGAGCGATAGTCCAGTGGGTAGGGCGTTTGCCTTGCACACGGCCGGCCTGTGGCGACCTGGGTTCGATTCCCAGCATCCCATATGGTCCCCGAGCACCGCCAGGAATAATTCCTGAGTGCAGAGCCAGGAGTAACCCCCTGAGCGTCGCGGGTGTGACCCCCCCAAAAAAAAAAGCAAAAAAAAAAAAGAAGGAAGTGTCATGAAATCAGACAGACAGACAGACACACACACACACACACACACACACACGCACACACACTTGTGTATGCACAAGCAAGGGAAGCAGAGACAGACCGCAAGCCAAGCGTGTGCGGCCACCACTGGCGGCTGGCTGGGGCAGCCCTTCCTTCCCAGCATGTATGAAATACTCTTACATGCCCTTTATTGGGACCCAGACTCGGAGGCTTCCCTTCCTGGGGCTGCAGGTGGCAGGGTGACCTCCACTTTCAGGGGTGCAGTGGCCCACCAGCAAGCATGTCCCTCCCACAAAGTGGTCCGGGGACACTCTGCTGGGCAAGAGAATGGACAGGTCAGACTCTGGCACGTGAGCACTCCTGGGACTCTCCCTCGGGCCCGCTGCAGAGGCGAGCCAAAGGGCATATGTAAAACTGCTCCTCATCACTAATCATCAGGGAGATGCAAATCAAAACAACAACGAGATATCATCTCATACCACAGAGACTGGCACACATCCAAAAGAGCAAGAACACCCAGTGCTGGCGTGGATGCAGGGAGAAATGGACTCTCATCCACTGTTGGTGGGAGTGCCAACTGGCCCAGCCTTTTTGGAAAACAATATGGACATTCCTTCAAAACTAGAAATTTAGGTCCCATTTGACCCAGCAATACCACTCCTGGGAATATACCCTGGAGACCCAAAAACACACAGCAGAAGCACCATCTTCTTTTTCATAGCAGCACTATTCACAATAGCCAGAATCTGGAATCAACCTGATGCCCAAGAAGAGAAGACTGGATAAAGAAACTGTGGCACATCTACACAATGGAATACTATGCAGCTATCAGGAAAACAAAGTCATGAAATTTGCCTACAAATGGGTGGACATGGAGATAATCATGGTTAGTGAAATTAGCCAGAGGGAAAAGGACAGATACAGAATGACTGCAATCATTTAGCACGTGGTGGGATATATGTTTTATATATATTATGAGATTAATCTCTCATAATATATATTGAGATATATTATGAGACTAATATACATGCCATAATATATATAGGCAAAACAGAGTCTAGGAGGACCTATCAAGGCTTGGAATCTACCAAAAGTATGGGATCAGTCTGCCAGCAATAGTTAGAAATGGCAATGCTAAATTAGAACCGAGTATTGAAAATAAAGGGACATGAATGATAGCCCTCAATGTATGTATTACAAACCACAATGCACAAAAAAGAAGAGAGTGAGCGAGTGAGTGAGAGAGAGCGAGAGAGAGAGCGAGAGAAAGAGGTGCCTGCCATGGAGGGGGAGTAGGGGGGGAAATTGGGCACATTGCTGGTGGGAAATGTGCACTGGTGGAGGGATGGGTGCTGGAACACTGTATGACTGAGACACATGATCAGCTTTACAATTGTCTATCTCATGGTGATATAATAAAATTGAAAATTAAAAAAAAAAAAAAAAGGTGTTCTCAGGAGGTACCCAAACTCCCCAGGGAAAAGGTGACTGTTTCTAGAGATGTCCCGGTCACTTGAACTCACACCTTTCTGGTTTTATTTATTATTAACTTTTTTAGGTCACACCTGACGATGTTCAGGGGTTCCTCCTGGCTCTGCACTCAGGAATTGCTCCTGGTGGTGCATGGGGAAACCATATGGGATGCCGGGATCGAACCCGGGTCCTCCACATGCAAGACAAACGCCCTCCCTGCGGTACCATCACTCTGGCCTTGGCTTTCTTTTGTAAAATATAAAGGATCAAGCACCCGCCCTTCTCCCCACACGTCCCTGTGCACAACAGGTGGGGAGAGAACGATGAAGAGGGAGAAATAACCGCTCAACGAGACGAAATAAACAAACTGAAGGCGGCTACACGAGCAGGGAGGATCTTCCCACAAGAGCTGCCAGCCTGGAACACCGAGAGCCGCTGGTGCCACCAACCATTTTCCACAAATAATCAGAAGAACCCAAATCAATCACGGTCCGAGGACCTGCCTTTATCCAAACACGGCGCTTTTAACGCGCTTTGCCTGTGGAGCTGGTCTCGGGTACTTTGACCCTTCATTCAATCACTCTATCACTTTTGAAGCGCACAAAGGGCTTCCCTTAGAAAAGCCCTAACCCGGCTCGTCCGCAAGTACAGCAGTTTGCTGGCCAGCTGCTGTCGCCCTGGGTGTAGACAAGACCAAACACCCCCTCTTCTTCCTAGAGAACAGCACCCACAGTCCCAAGGCCGCAAAGTAGACTCGAGAACCCCCAAGGACCCTGCTTGGCCCTCACAAGGCACTTAATCAATATTCCATACAAACGGCGCGTGAGCACTGTACCACCTAAGGGAACCTCGGGCCATCGAGCGCCAGGCAGGGCCAGGCCACGCCCGGAGAAGGACACATGGACCTGTCTGTGGACCATGAAAACAGGCCAGCTCTGAAACTAACACATCAATATATCCAGACGTGGGGAGGAGGCCAGACGTTGATGCCGTGATCAGTGCCGTGAGAGGCTGTTGGCAATGCAGGGGCCGGAAGGAAAAAGAAAAGTCCAAGTTCCCGGTTACCAAACTACCTCGGTGTAACAGCAGGTTTGCCCAAGGGTGCGGGAGAGCAACAGACTCTTTCCTTGGGATCGAGACACAGACCCTCCTCCAGAATCATGTAAGTGTCCCAGACGTGCTCTGGTGTCAGGGGGTCTTGCGACCCATCGCTGGGACGGCAGCAAGCAGGGCCAGGCAGACACACATGCCCGTAGCCTCCTACAGTGCAAGGCTGGACTTCTTGACCAAATTAGGTCTTCTTGGACCTCGGCGGCCTGGTGTGTGTCCAGGCAGGAGAGGATCAGCGGCTATTTTGGTCTGTCAGCCCATCTGACTTCTCTGGGGCCAGCAAGCTCGGTCACTCAGCTCACGGTCAGGCCCAAGAATTGGGCGCCTTGCCCAAGCCCATGGGTCACCCATCCAGCAGCCCTTCCTGATGACACGGGTTACTCACTGCAGAGTGCACCCCCAAAGGGCTAGGGTGGGCCCGTTCTCCCCACAGGACACACGGAGCCAGTGCAGAGGGCAGGGCAGGGCACACGCCCCTCCGTTGTCCCCCAAATAAAGAATCCCTCTCCACAGGGAATATAAAAATGTTATTTAGAACTTCTGTTCTCAGATGGTCAATACAAAGGAGAGACTGTTGTGCCAGGGAACAGAGATCCAATCTTCCCCAAGCAGGAATTTCTCCGCTGCAGTCTGTTTCCAAAACACTTCAGAATACAGCAAGATTTCTCCTTGCGGGGCAGGAAAGACGCTGCTTCTAGACTCGAGAGGAGATAACGGGATCTTGGATTCTGTTTTTCTGGTGGGGTACAAAACCCTTCCAGGATGACACGGAGCTCAGTGCGAATAGGTGGCGTGGGGTGATGGGAGACAGTACTCCCATATATGGGCAGCAGGTGTGTGGGGGTCATGAGGGTGAGTGTTTAGGAGCCACAGGCCCTAGCACCCACCCCTGCCAGTGTAGGCGCTCAAGTACTTTTTTAATTAACCCCTTGTGGCCCAGGTTCCGGCGGTGCCAGGGCTGTTTCACTGCCACTGGGATTGCTGCAAGAAGAAACAAACAGGCTCCTCTAGCGCATAGTTTTAAAACCTGTTTTGTTACCTGGAGGCGAGCGGTGGTAAAGGGATTTCTTTAATCAAGGTGGGGGCTGGGGGCAGGGCGGAGCTGGAGTGACCTTCTCTGTCCCAGGTTTGCCCTGGGGACCAGGAAGGAACCGCCAGGGGATCCCCACATTTCTGCCCTGCTGCTTGGCCTTTCTCACGCCCCACCTGTACCTGCCCTGGAGATACCGGAAGGCCACTGGTTCCTGCGCCAGCGCCTGAGGAATCCAGGCTGCAACCGTGATGGGATCCAGGCCGAGTGGCCCAAAGATGCGTGTCGGTGAAAACGGAAAACCACAAGGACAGGGACCACCGGAGGACAGGGGCCTGCCGGTGTCTGGGTGGCCAGGCCCAGCTGTCCTCTCTCCCTGGGTTGCCCTTCTGCTACTGCGTGCACTGCTCTGCCCTTTGACAGCTCCCTGGCCCCTTCTGGTGCGCCGCAGATCAATCACTGAACGTCTCACCGTACACCTGCGCGCCCGGAGTTATTGGGCTCATTCATCAAACGGATGGTGGTGGCGGAAACGGGGCGCCCTGACCGCCACACTGCTGCCCGCCCTGATGGGTAATGGCCTGGCAGGGGACACTCCAACAGTGGAGAACAAAAGGGAGGGACCCAGGAAAAACCAGAAACAGCAGCAGAGCAAGGCCTGAGTCTCCGCTCTGCCTCCCAACGACCGGAGTCCGAGCAACAATATTGTCTAAGGCCGGAGGCCATAGTGGATGCTTGGCCACCAGGAGCTGGGGTGGGGGTGGGGAGTTAGTGTCGTTTATCTGCTTTGTCTTGCTGGTGACAGGGATTGAACCCGGGGTTCTCCTGTGCCCAGACGCCCATCACTCAGCATTTCTAAAAAGTTAACATCTTGGCTTAACAAAGTAAAATTTTAGTAGATGTGAGCCGAGACAGATGTCATGAATGTTGAGGGGGGTATCGTCCACTGGGAAAGGTGTGACGTTGGACCCCACTTTTAGGGAGGGCAGAGGACGTTGAACTCTTTCATCAGCTCCTCCACCCAAACCCTCTCCCTTCTGCCCAGTCAGGTGACTGCATGGGCTGGGCCTCTCCCCTGTGGGCGCCCCGCCCTGGAGCGCCCCATGAGCTCACAGACAATGGCAGCAGGCAACAAGGGGTAGCTGTCCCCACAGCCGGTGAGAGCTGCCGGGAGCAGGCGCGGGTACAGGACTTGCTCAGGGCAGAGGGCTGCAAAGCCGGGACGCCCACGCTCACCGGCCATGCACAGGATAGAAGCTTCCGGATGCTGCAGGCAACCTGGTGTGGGCTAGCAGAAGAGGTGGAATTCAGCCCCACCCCAGGGGTATGACAGGGAGCCATCAAGATCGGCCTACAGAGGCTGGGGCAGGGAGGCAGGGACCGGGAAGGGGCGTTGTGTCTGATGCCGGTTGTTAGAGAGGGAGAAGAACAATGACACAGAGGCAGCTCCATGAGGCAGGTCTCTGTGTGTGTGTGTGTGTATGTGTGTGCATGTATGTGTGCACGTCTGTGTGTGTGTTCGTGCCTGTGTGTGCACATGTGTGAGACACTTTGTGTGTGCATGTGTGTGAGCATATGTGTGCGCGCATTGTGTGTGTGTGTGTGAGTGTGTGTGTGCGCCCCTCTCTCTGGGCCCCAGGCCAGTCATTTGCCTGCTCACCCAGAGGAGAACTGGTCAGAGAGCGAGCGTGGAGCTCACGGCCTGGCACAGCACCTGTTCTCAGAGCTCTGCTCCCCGCCCACGGCCACCCCCCGCCCCACCAGCTCCCTGAAACATTTCCCCACATGTGCACGGGAGAATTTTATCATCCGGGCGTGGGGGTGGCCGGCTGAGGCTGACTCAAACCCCAGAGGCTACTAAAGGAAAAAACCCCGATAAATCTGATTACATGGAAATAAAAACTTTCTGCCTGCGGGGGAAAAACACCATAAACAGAGACAAGAGGCAAACGACAAGCCAGGGAAGTATTTGGCCAATAAATCCTGGAGAAAGGCTAATTTCATTAATATATAAGGAGCAGTTGTCAGTCAGGGCAAGGAGACCCAGCAGTCAAGCTAACGGCCAGCACCGATGAAGCGACACTAGGGAGAGGCGGCGGCACTCAGGACCGGGAGGGTGAGGACGACCATGGGGCGCTCTCATCGACTCCTGATGGAGGGTAAACGCACACCTCGCTTGGGAGTCAGTCTGGCACTCTCCGCCACCACCGCAAACATACTTTGCCCCCCAAAGTCCAACTCTGCAGATAGACTGGGCCGTGTACAAACGCTGCTTCTGGAGTCGTCTCGAAGGCCAGCAGACGCTGGAGAACAACACCCAACAGGAGAGCAATTAAATAAATGAAGGCACGTAGCTGCACCGGCCCAGGGCTTGGGCACAAAAGAGAGGAGGAAGCACTTCACGTGTGGATGTGGAACAAGCCCCAAGGAAGAAGCGGAGCAGACAGAGCAAGCCAGAGAGCAAACAGCAGCCCCCTTCCTGCACCCTCCGGTAGCCAGCGGCCTTCCTGCTGCCCGCAGGTGGCCAGCACCTGCCAGTCAGAGGCAAGAAACTCGGTGATGAGTAGCTCATTCCTCTCGGGCTGCCTGCTGGCATCGCTGCCAGTCCTCGGGGCATCACAGGACGCTCTGAGATGAGGCCGAGCAAAATCCTGTGACGGCTCAAACTAGCATGTCCCGTGTAGCCGGATCCCGGCTGAAAACCGACGAGCCGGTCTGTCCATCATGGTGTCCAGCAGCTGATGCTTGCCGGAAGCCTGCAGCCTGTGGCCAAGGAGCGCAGCCGGCAGGCCGCCACCTGCGGCTCAGGGAACGCTGGCTTCGTGCCGGTGGATACGTCGTATACGATGATCTAAGCTGACCCTCGGGACCCATTCGTGACGCCCTCGAAATCCTGACCCCTCCTCCCATTCCACTGACCTGGGAAGCGGCAGCGGGCAGTTGCATCTGGAGGGTCCGCTCTCTAATGTCCCACACTGGAGACCTTCCCCCGGACCTGAGACCAGGGTAGGGCTCTCACACTGCAGTCACCTACCAACGAGCAAGCCTGGAAAACGGAAGACGGTGCTACCACAAATGGGGTAACAAAATTGGCGGTGTTGAGTCCTTACTCACAAATGCATCCGTGTCTACCCAGATGCACACATGTGGAGGAATGTGTACATACACTCACACACAGACAGTACAGACGTGGGCACAATGTACATCCGTCCATGCAGGGATACGCATCAACAGTATGAAGGTAGATAATGCACACATGATGCATGTGCTTGTGTATGTAAACAGATGACACACACATGCACATATAATATACATACCTATTCACATATGATAACACACATCATGTATGTATATCATATGCACAAGTGATAATATGTAGGTCAATACCATATAGGTAGATCATGCATGTGTATGTAAACATGATACCTACACATATGCACATATAAAATACACACATATGCAACGCATGATAATACACCTCATATATGCACATGTGATAGTATGTAGGTAGATAACAGGTATACAGATATGTAGGTAGATATTAGGTAGGTAGATAATGCATACGTATGTATATGTAAACAGATGACACAATATGACTCACATATGACACACATATGACACACATATGCACCCATATAGATAGAAAAATACACACGTTTGCGAGCCGTTGGTGGTGGGACAGGGTTGTGGGCAGGAGTGAGGAGAGAGGAGAGCGAGTATACAGGGAGGAGCAATCACACATGCGTCCTGAGGGACAGCAGCAAGCAGGTGGGTCAGGCAGAGAGAAGAGGCTCCCGGACAGTGCTCCCTGCAGCAAACAGGCTGACGTGATGCAGAGAGGCAGGGAGGTAGTAGGAGTGTGCAGGAAGGCTCGGTGCCCGGAGAGGTCAGGCCGGAAAGGGAGGAGGCAGAGCGGGCAGGCTCGCTGCCCCAGGTGTGGAGGCGTGGGTGAAGGTGGACCCAAGGGCCATTCCTGGGTCCTCACGGTGCCGGTTTGGAGTTGCAGACACGTAGGTGATGGAAAAGGCCCAGCCTGGCAAGCTCCAAATGCATCATGGTGATCCAGAGGTGCGGGGGTCGGCCACACCACAGCTGCAGCAATGGCACCGGAGACAGGATAAACAGCCGATACTGCCATCTCGGGACCATGCGTGGGGTGGTGGCCGCCACCAACAAGGGCCCGGGCTGAGGGCAAAAGCATCCTAAGGTCTGCAGCCTGTCTCCCGCCCTAGTCCCTCCTTCCTTGTCTCTCCCTCTGGGTCCCTCTCCACTGCTTCCGGGGAACAGGATAAAGGTCTGCACACAGTCTCCTCCATGCTGTGAAAAATAACCCATTTCCGGCCAGTCCAGTCTTTATTTCGCCCCATGTCCCAAGCCACCAGACCTGTCGCTGCTATACAGGTGTTTGGGGGCCACCTCACAAGGCCTCGTTTCTGCAGGTGGCTGGAACCTGCGGCAGCTTCTGAGCAAATGCCACCGCCAAAGGGTTTCCCAGGAAGAAACCTCTGGAACTGATGTCCAACACTGAGGACATTGTTTGGAGCGGAAAAACAAAGCCAAAACAACTCGTGCCTGAGCAAGACCTCTGGAGCAATCTAGGCGGTGAGCTCTGGCACCAGGAGCACCGCCGTTGTCACGCGCTCGTCACGAAGATGATCCTCAGCCTGTCCCAGCTGCCGCTGCCCATCACGGGGGCAGTCACCGCTGGGTGACCCCCCACTACTCGTGGCTCCGTAGCTGTGCAAGGGCCCAGAAGCTAGTTCAGGGACAGCGTGGAAACTGTTCACCATTCCCAGGAGTCAATCAGCCTTGGGGACTGCATCCTGGGCCCGGCTTGATTTTCTGGGCTGTCAACTGGGGAGTCCGGTGTAGGGTCTTCATAATTTGTGATCATGGCAAGTGTGGCGCCCCAAGGGGTGTCCGGCTCTGGCAAAGCAGCAGGTGGCCCTGTTTGCACCCCATGATGCCCAAGAGCATCCCTTCTCTGGGCCTGAACACACACTAGCTGAAGTCTCTGGGTCGACCCATCAGTCCCCGGCAGTATCCCAGGTTTACCTTTACAAACAGCAACGTTCGCCGCCCACAAAAACATAATTGCGTTTTTCCCCTTTGCGGAGCTCTAACGCGGCTTGCAACAGAGCACGAAGCCACGTGGTAGGAGGCCTGCAGGCCGCGGAAAGGCTCCCCTGCCCTCCCTGACAGGGTCAGCGTGCTGTGGCCATGAGCTCAGAGATTAGAGCCATCCAGCAGGCATGCCGAGTGCCTCGAGGACAGGCACCCCAAACTAGGGAAAGTGACCGCCCTTATCTCCAAGAATAATTTCCCAGCCTGTCTGTCAAACTGATTTCTCTGCTCGGCGCAATTCTCGGCTGGGGAGCGGGTGGGGATGAAAGAAAGCAACATATGTCAGAGTTTAATTGACTTAAAAATATTGTATCTCAAAAGATACCATGTGATGCCGCGCACGAAAGTCAGGGCCTAATCAGGTTAGTTTGAAATACATTATTTTGGAAAATAATTTCAGCTACAATCTGATTTCAGCCCTGTGCTTTTGGTAATCATATAAAGGGGAACGTGTCGATCTCCCAACAGTTACGGCATATTTACTGCTAACAGCACAGCAATATAGAAATTAGCTAATTTTCTGGAAGCCAGACATAATTTGCCAACGTTTCAACCGGCGGAGAGAGAAATACACAAGCGGTTTCCATCTTTGAAATTTGCATATGTGTTTTATTATTTGTTGTCTATCTACACACACTTAGTACACCTAATGATAAGAATGTATTGTTTGCTTTCAGTTATTTATTTATTAGAGTCACATCACTCAACGTAAGAGAAAGAATAAGCTGAACCATCAGCCAAAGTGACTATTCCACTGATTATTTTTACAAAAATAAAATAGGCTGGTGCCCATTCGTACAGCCGGGCCTGTCATCTGCTAACTCTGATGGCAATCGACAAAAAAATCAATCCAAGTGACAACTGCACCCGTTTGACTTGCTGGGATTCCGTTTCTAGTATTTTTTCCAACCTAATAAAGCACAAAGCTAGTCACTGTCGCTGTGTCTGTCCCAGAAAAGACTGGAAGCAATGAAAACATTGTGAAAAGACCAGTTAATCCCATCTCAGTATGTCAGACAATGCCGCCTTAACGAAAAAGAGGCCAGTTCCTCATTTACTGATGCCGAACAATTCCAAAATGCAGGTAAGCGGAAGCATATACAAAATAGCATTTCTGTTTGCTACTCTCTGAATAAAAATGAAGAGAATAAAAATGAAGAGAATAAATATAGACAGTTTTTATGATTATATACGTACACCAGTATCATATGAAGACATACGTGTGCACACTGAACATGAATACACACATGCATACATCCATGTGCCCATGTATTCACATGCGTGTATATATTGGCTATGAAGATACACACAGATCTAGCTATCTACATGAAGCATCCTCTGTGTATGCATTAGGTACGAATTCACACACACCCCACACACCACACACACAGGGGCCTGATTAATAGATTCTGAAAAAGGCCGCCAGTGTCAGGCCAGGGCAGGAGTTAAAGCATTGGAGCACATGTTTTTTGCCTCAAAAGTCCGAGGTCTGGTTCCCCCAAGCACCATGCGGGACGGAGGACCCTCTCCTAGGGCGACTGCATGTGGACCCTAAACAAAACAACTTGTACCGTGTAGAGTATGCCACCTCATCAGAAAGAAAAGCACAAAAATGAACAAATGTGGCTGTCATCACCTGTTCACTATAAATGACAAACACACGCTCATGTTTTACTACTGAATGAGAACCAGAATGTCTGTATTTTTAAACAACAAAATATTTAGGCCACGACTTGTTTTTAAAAATCCACAGAAAACTGGGTTGTAGCTCAGGGTAGAGAACTCGCCTCCTAGGTTTGATCCCCAGCAAAACACACACACACACACACACACACACACACACACACACACACACACACACACACACACACATACCTCTCTCTCTCTCTCTCTCTCTCAAAACCAAGTGAGGTGTTCTTCCCCTTTCTAATCTCTTGTAGTTCTTATAAAATAATAAATGACACATAACAGTTTGGAGGAAAAACCAATGAAAGGGACATAAATCCCCACTAACCCCTTCCCCAGATGAACGACAAAGGGACACATGTTCTAATTAACGCCGAGAACACTGTGTAAAGAGCAGTCTGCATGGAGACGAACAGATGGCAGACCAGGATCGAGGTATTGGGGAGCAAGAAAGAAAACCCAATCTGACACCAAAAAACTTCCAACCACGGAAAGGAACTTCACCTGAATGAAAATCGCTCTGAACACTGTGTCGAGCGCCCCAGAAAGCTGCCTGCAGTTCTGAGAGGCCTCAGAGATTCCAAGGGTTATTGCTGTTTTCCTCTCCGACCCAAAGAGGCTCTTGCTGTTCCAAACCCAGCACACCCCTTCCGTCCCAGTGGCCCACACAACCGCAGCGGTGTGTAGAACAGAAGCTCTCCCTATCCCCAGGCTGTGAGCGGGTCGGTGACTTCAAACCCAGCCAGTGTTTCAGTTCCATGAAAGGCCCGGGGGCTTGCCTGGCGCTTGCTGGAACCAGAGAGGGCCCGAGGCTGAGTTTTCATCACCGTCCCTTTGCCTTCCCGTGAAACAGACTCTTCGCCTTCTTTGTCAGGGTGGAAGAGCCCTGCAGAGCAGGGGCCCAGAGCTTTGGCTTATTCGTGTAGGGGGAGGAGAGTGAGGCATTTCCAGCGCTACTCCAGCTGAGCTGTTTGTCTCTGGAAAGTGCCACACACCCAGGCACGCTGCCCACACGCCTTCAGCCATGGCCCGACCCCCAGGTAAGCTGCATCCGGAAGGAGGCAGGCGCTGGTGCCCCTCTGCGAGCCGCCCGCTGGGGGTGCCCATGGGCAGGAGGCAGCCCCGCAACCTCACACCACGCTCAGGATGCCCCCGGCAGGGTCTGCTTTCAGTCTGCCACAGTGAGGGGATGGAACGTGCCTGCCTCCGTCCCTCAGCGAACGCTTCTTCGTCGTTCGTCTCCTTGGTGTCTTCAGTGGCCGTTCCACAGGAAGCCACAGAGGGGTCAAAACCCTAAAGCACAACAGGTAGAACCCGGCCCATGGTGACCCTGGCTCCCCCCTGGCACCACACAGAGCCCCTAACCCCTGCCAGGAGTGACCCGGGAGCAGAGTCTGAGGTGACTTCCCACTTCTAAAAAAAATTCTCAAGCTTGGATTTAGAGTTCTTAGTCTGCAAAAGTCAGAACTCCACCCAGCAGACCAGCCTATCACAGCCCGGCTCGCGACGGTCGCTTGCGCCATGCGGTTCATCAATAAATACTGGATTTAGGGATGACTACAAGAGTATGCTACCCGCACGGCAGAGCCTGGCAAGCTACCCGTGTCGTAGTTGATATGCCAGATACCAGTAACAATTATAGACCTCATTCCCAAGACCTGATGGAATGGTTTGAGGCTCTTTTTGTTCCTGGAGCAAGCAGGTGCCCTTGGGCTCTACTAGCATGAGACAGGTCATATGGAGATGTTACTGGTGCCCGCTCGAGCAAATCGATGATGAACGGGAAGACAGTGATACAGACAGTCTGCAAAAAAGCAGGGAAGTTCTTCTTTTTTGATTCTGAAAGTCCACATCAGGACCCGAGGCAAAAGGCAGACAGAGAGGTATGGCCTCTCTGTCTCCGGCCATACCAGCAACATCCAACACCATGAATTTTATGGACCGATGATGAGCGTGATGCGAATTTCTGAACTTGACAATATCATCGGGCGTGTCAGAGTCGTGCTGACACACACACGCCGACACGCACAGATCTCTGCATCTACCTGATCCATGCAAACCGCTGCCACTGGACCTTCATTTGAGGTACTGGGACCCAAACTCAATTCCCGTCTTCGCCTGAGACAACGGGCTCCTTCGGCTCCATGATATTTTTTAAACACAGAAACCAATTATCCTATCTCGCTGCCTAGAAATTGAATTTCTGTTTTCGAGGCTGCTCTGCTGTCTGTCTCAAGGTGGGTCCTCTGTGGGAAATCTGTTGGCAGCCTCAGATTCACTGGGATGATGGGGAGCAATTAGGAAAAAATAAAAACCTTCCCAATATTTTAGAAGGTTTAGCAATGCAGCAACATTTCCATTCGGCGATCTGCTCTCAAAAAATTAAACTAATTTTTTATGAAAAGAATGTTCTTTGTATGTGGCAACTTTTCATAGTTGTTTTCGGTTTGGGTCGGGGGCCACACCCAGTGGAGCCCAGAGGCTTGTGCTGGTTCAATACCACCTGGGCACTGATGCCTGTTGGGGGTTTCTCTTCAGCCCCGAGGCCCGACTTTACAGATGAAATGTAGAACCTACAAAAAGCTATGTGAAGGGCGAGCCCGGCACCAGAGTTCTTTGTTCTGGTTTGATTTTCTGGCAAACTCCACGCTCCTCTGGGTGAGGAGATCAAGGCAGAAAACCCCAGGACCAAATTCAGGATGAGAGTCTGAAGACCTGCGAGGCAGCCTGAGTCCCAGCGTTAAGGCGGGAAAACCTTCCAATCTCTCTTCTACTTGCCACCACCTCGAGAAGGAGCGTCCCCGCAAGCCTGATGGTGGGAAAAGTGGAGGAACAGCTACGACGTACACTCCCCAGCTGGACCCTCTAAGCCGATGCGCCCCCACACTGGTTAGTGCGAAGGTCAGCATTTCGGCTTTTCCCAGCCCGATTTCTCAGGTGATCACAGTTTCTCCATGGGTCAAGAGGACTCAATCCCGGGTGTGAAGCCGGCATGATGGCAGCCACAAGCCCAGCCCTTGGCAAGAAATTTCCTAGCACTGGGTCAAATGAATCCAGGGATGTGTCAACTGAATCGGTAAATCGAAGTAACAGCTTACGTGTTTTTTCTTTTCTGTTTGGGACCACACCTGGCCATGCTCAAAGCTTATTCCTGGCTCTGGGTTCAGGGATCACTCCTGGCGGGGCTCGAGGGACCCTATGGGGTGCTGGGGACGGAACCCAGGTCAGTCCTGTGCGAGTAAGCGCCAAGCCGCTGCGCTATCTCTGCAGCCCCGTCAGGTTTTTTTGAACAGAAAGCACTTCAAGTCCTCCCACATCCTCACGCTACACTCCAGCACTTGGGTGTTGGTTCAACCATACTCTCATGTCGAGGAGCGGCCGCCAGGGTCCCCAACAGTGCCGGGAAGCGAGTTCCCTTCTACCTCCGAAGCCGGGTGAGGAATGGATGAAAACTCAGGAATCCGATGCAGTTTTAAAAGGCTTTACTTATCACAGGTTCAGGCATACAAATCAGCAAAAGGAAAAGCCCGGTGCTTAGGATTCCAGGCTAGAACCCCAGCCACGTGTAGGCCAAGATGGCGGCCACCACGTGTAAAGGCCCTGTAAAAAGGAGAAGAAGACAAGACTTCCAAGAAGGGTGAGCGCTCACAAAGAGAGAGCCAAAAAGAAGAGGGCGAGAGAGGAAGCAGGCTAGTATTATACCCCTGCAACTCAGACCTCCCTCCCACTGTTATGGAAAGCAGGGAGGGTCAAATGCCCTAAGGGAATCTCTCCCAGCACCTCCACCTAGGTCCTTTTATATGCTAATGTTTTGAGCCAAGATCTGCCTGGAAATGCCTTTATAGGGTAGAGAAGGGGGTTTCTGAGATGACATGTCTCTGTACCAAAGACTAATACTAATGCCAGTTAAACATTTCTCCAAGCCTTCACAAGTCTCTTCTACTTCATGGTAGTTTTGTATTTTAGTTGCCTTTGAGTTATCAGGGAGCCATGCTTGCTTGCTTGGAGGCAAACAGCATTTCTCTCTGGTCTAATTACTTAGGGGATCCTACGTGGCCAGGCAAATATGCTGGTAAGATCTAGCTAGTCCCACGATGATTGTGGTAGCATGGGAGAATATTTATACCAGCTAGTACAGCATACATGGTCAGATAAACTGCCACATTTAGACTACCCCCTTATCTGAGGAGTGATTTGCAGGCGGCAATTCAGAGCAGATGCAGCGGCCCTTAGAGGAGTCCTGCAACACTCTCAGGAACAGGAGTAGAATCTGCCTTTGTAAAGTGGGGAGTGGTCTCTGCATCCCGCCCTGCACACACACGCGTTCACTACTTTACTCCACTGTCCTCATGAGTTTAAAGCAAATGGGGAGGATTCTTGTTGCTGCTGGGCTTTTTGGCCACACCTGGTTGTGCCCAGGGGCTTATCCCTGGCTCTGGACTCAGGGGTCCCCCCCTGGTGGGGCTCGGGGAACCATTTGCGGTGCGGGGGAGCAAATCAAGCCGCCACAGGCAAGGCAAGAGCCCCCACCCCATGCCACCCATGCAGCCCCGGAAAGAATTAATTCTTGTACATTCCCCTTCCCTTCTGCTGGCTGTTGTTGTTGCTGTCCTGGTTTTTTTCATGATAGGGCAGGGCAGCGCACACTTGGGCGGGGTTCTGGAGATCTACCCCTTGGCTGAGTGTCTGGGGGGGGTCCCTAACAGCGGAGGTGCTGGGATCACACACATGTGTGCGGTGATGCTAGAGATTGAACTTTCAGCCCCTGCTCTTGAATAAAAGGCACTCCGCTACTCAGGGACCCTGATACTGAGAGACCCCACACTAGACGGACCCCACTACTGAGGATCCCCACTACTCAGGAACCCCACTACTCCAGGAATTCTGTTACCGAGGAATCCTGCTAATAAGGGACCCCCGACAGACGGACCCCACTACTCAGGGACCCTGTTACCGTGGGACCCCCCCACTACTCAGAAACCCTGCTAGTAAGGGGCCCTACTACTAAGGGACTCTGCTTTGCTACTAAGGGACCCCACTACTATTCAGTCATCCTGGGCTATCAGGGTGTAAACTAAATGTTTTTTGTTTCCGGGTCACATCCAGCAGCCTCAGTGCTCAGGGGATCACACGGTGGCCAGGGTCAGCGGCCTCCTGCGTGCAGCCCGTTCAACCTTCTCCCTGCCTATGGACATAACTCCCAAGAGTTTGGGGTCCGAAGAGCACAGCACTGCTGAGCCCACGCAAAGGAACATGCACTTCATGGACACGCGTCCAGCCCCTGTAAGAGCCAGGACGCAGGGCTCCAGGGAAACCTAAGCCTCCGGGACCCTGGGACATGGCAAAGGGGCAGACTGAGTGCCCTGAGCTTCCTGCCTTGGGGTGGGGTGGGTGGGGTGTCATGGACCCACGGACTCACTGAAGTCACTGCATGTGTAAACAGCCAGACTCACTTTGAGGGTAGTTTTCTCTCTCTCTCTGTTTGCAGTTGCCACTGAGGATTTATCCAATTATCTCTCTGTGGTCTGGCGGCCTGGCATGGGGACTCCGGCTACCGGAAATGCTTCTGCTTGCAGGCCAGGGGCAGCAGAGGAGACAGCTGTGGGCTCCAGCGGGGCGGAGTGCGGGCACAGGCTGGGGGTACAAGGTGTTCTGCGGGGAGGGGGAAAGCAGCCAGGGTGTCGTTCCCTGCAAAGCGACTTCAAAGCGCAGGGGACGGTGCTGTCACTGGCTGCAGGGGCGGGAGTGTGAGGGGGTGTGTAGGAAGGGTCTGGGGACATGCTGTCACTGGCTGCAGGCGGGGGTGGGAGAGTATGTAGGAAGGGTCTGGGGACATGCTGTCACTGGCTGCGGGCGGGGGTGGGGGAGTGTGTAGGAAGGGCCTGAGCAGCAGGGATCTGTATCTGTGCGGCCCAGGGCATGCTGGCCTGAGGGACAGCGGCATCCCCAGCTGAGAGAGGCTTACCAAGGCCGGGCGAGGGAAGGGTCAGGACTGGGGGCCGACAGACAGGACGGGCCGACAGACAGACAGAGTTCCTGCGGACATCACAGTCTGGGAGCAGCCTGCTGACGCCCAGGAAGCTCCTTCCCAATTAACACAAGCACCCCACCGGCTCCCTGGTGTTCCCATCACACCCTCCACTCCCAAAGAGCCAAACTCCCAGACTGCCCTGGCACCCTAGGGAGCTAGCCCAGAAGATCCGCGGCAGAACCTGGTCACCAGGGTCCCACACAGCCTTACAGGAGGCGGCAGCCAACGGGGCTGCACAATGGAGGATGTCCGGACTGGCCCGGCTCCATCAGGAAGTGGCCCACGCCCCCTCGACTTTACACGTCCACGTGAACCCCCAACCCACTGACACGTTGGCAGGGGGTGGCTGGCCCTGACGCACAAAACACATTTCTCAGGGCGACCCAGGCCCTCCGCTCACTGTGACCCACTTAAGGAGTATCCGCCCATCGAAATGTCCCACCTCTGCTGGGAACGCTGACAGTCCCCACGCGTGCAGCCGGCTGGGACCACTGAGGCCTTCCCAGGGGTTGTGGGTGTGGGCCGAGGCATCCAAGCCTCAAGTGGTGACCCCAGCTGACCAGAGGGACGCTGGCTACCATGGTGGGTAACTTGGTAGACAAGGGCCGGGCCAGCGCTGGGGCAGGAGGAGGGAAGTCACATTTGCCACGTTTTCATGACCCGAGAGTCTAAGGAAAGGAACTGAAAATCTACAGTCCAGGGGCGGGAGACAAAGTACAGCCGACACACACTC
>JAJIBD010008010.1:0-89810 GCA_021461705.1 Cryptotis parvus
GTTTTTCTCTATAACTGATATAACCTCAACACTGGAAGTTGGCTTTCTGCTCTGTATCACTGTATCACTGTCTTCCCATTGTTCATTGATTTGCTCGAGTGGGCACTAGTAACATCTCCATTAGTCCTGTCACAAGCAAGTGCAACCCAAGGGCATCTATTTGCTCCAGGGATAGGAGGAGGCCGAAACCATTCTTCAGGTTATGGAACTGAGGTCCATAATAATTACTAGTCTTTGGCATAAAAAGTAAATACAACATGGGTAGCTTGCCAGGTTTATGGTGTGGGTAGTATAGTCTCAGTAGAAGGCTCTAAATCCGAGCATTTACTGATGAAACTTAAAGGGGGAAGATCAGGTTTTCTGTTGGATGGAGCTCTGAGGAACTATGGAGTCTGGATGTTGAGAATGACTAACTGCAAGATGTGTGGTTTGCTCTGGCTTCTTGCAGGCTTACTGGTATCAGTCAAAACACGTCTAGATCTGTTTACTATGTATAAATGTGAAAGAACTTGGGAAGAACCTTATGCTAAATATAGTATCCTATAAAAATATCGCGCGGCCGGCATGCCAAGGAACCTGTGGGTCTGGCGTGGGTGGGTCTCTCTCTTCCGGGGCAACTGGCATGGAGGCGGAAGGGTTCAAACCTAGGTCACTTGAGTGCTAGGTAAAAGCCCTACCCACGCTACTATGCTTATGGCCCCTGACTTGCATTTCCCTGAAAATACATGATCATTTATTGGCTCTGTCATTTCCATGTGTTTGTTGGCATTGATACATTTTTCTTAGTGATGTGTTTTTAGTTTTTTTTTAATGTGCTGCTTGTTGTTTTTAGTTAAATGTTTTGTTGTTACTGTTCTATTTTCTGTTGTTGTTGTTCATACCCAGCAGTGCTAAGGTCATATTCCTGGCTCTGCGCTCAGGCATCACTACTAGTGGGGTTGGAGGTCTGTCTGTCATTGATCAAACCTACTGTGTGGAAGGTAGTGCCCTGTCCACTGTGCTCTCTAGTCTCTTGATTCTTTATGTATCTTGTATAGTAGACCTTTGGCCAAACATTTGATGTGCAAATATTTTTCTATTCATTTTTATCTCTTCATTTAATAAATTTGCCATGCAGAAATGTTTTGATTTGATAGTCACAATTTATTTTTATTTATATTTTTAATTGATTGAGCTACATTTTTTAATAAAAGTATCATTGTTTATGTGTTTCAGGCTTTCTGCTCTACTTGCCAAAATTTCCTAAAGGGGAGCACAATTCAATATCACACACAGAACAGAAGCCTAATTAGTGGTGACTGAACAAAATGGAAAAATATCGATGGAAGAAATAAATACAAATTCCCTTGAAACAAACCTAAGAGAATAACAAATTGTTTTCATATTGACAAAAGGATCTTAAAATTGTAAAATAACAGAAAGATGAATACATTAATGTTTAAAGGATACTAGATCTATATCCAGTACCAGAATGATTGTGTCCATTTTTAGGACATTAAAATTCTATGTAGTGCACACTTTAAGAATGACTGAGGGGCTGGAGCAATATCCCAGTGGGTAGGGCAGTTGCCTTGGCATCATGCGGCCAGCCTGTGCCGCCGGGTTCGATCCCCAGTATCCCATATGATCCCCAAGCCCCGCCAGGAGTAATTCCTGAGTGTAGAGCCAAGAGTAACCCCTGAGCATTGCGGGTGTGACCCAAAAAAGCAAAAAAAAAAAAAAAAGAATGAGTAGGTTAGCAAATCATCTATCCAAAAAAAAAGTAAATAGGGGGAGGGAATTGGGGACATTGGTGGTGGGAAATAGGCATTGGTGGAGGGCAGAGCTCTGGAACACTATGTGACCAAAAACATCGACCAAAAACAACGTTGTAATGTCTATCTCATGGTGGTATAATAAAATATTAAAAACATAACTAAATAAAACTCACATACTTACTCATAAGTAAATAAGACTCATAGACATGGGGCAGAGCTGCTACCAGCTCTCCCTGTGCCCAACAGCTCACGAGGCACCTGGGAGAGATGGCGGGTCTAGCCCTTGCCCGCCACCCCAGCAGAGCCTTGCAACAAGCCAGACGACCCCCCACTCCATGAGGGCCGCCATTTTCCACATCCGGACTTCCCTCTCATCAGAACTCCATCCAGCAGAAGAGCCTATCACAGCCCAACTCTCGCGGCCGCTTGTGGCCTTGCAGTTCATCAATAAATGCTGGATTTAGAGGTAACTACAAGAGTATGCCACACGCCACGGCAAAGCCTGGCAAGCTACCCGTGTCGTATTTGATATGCCAAATACCAGTAACAATTACAGACCTCATTACCATGACCTGATGTAATGGTTTGAGGCTCTTTATGTTCAGGAGCAAGCAGATGCCCTTGGGCTCTACTGGCATGAGACAGGACACAAGGAGATGTTACTGGTGCCCGCTTGAGCAAATTGATGATGAGCGGGAAGACAGTGATACAGTGATACAGTGAAGTAAATAAAAGTGAGAATGTGGGGCATCAGGAATTTGCTCCCTATCCCCTATGTCCATTCCCACCTCCAACTTGATAGGTTTATCATGTCAGGTTAAACCTAGGTTTATAACAGCGAGGAAGAGAAGAAGGGACATTAAAGAAACTATCCCATTCACAATTGCACCGCAGAAAATCAAATACCTAGGAATCAGTTTGACAAAGAATGTAAAGGATCTCTACAAAGAAAACTACGAAACGTTACTTCAGGAAATAAAAGAAGACCTGAGAAAATGGAGACACATTCCCTGCTCATGGATTGGAAGGATTAACATTATCAAAATGGTAATACTCCCTAGAGCTTTATACAGATTCAATGTGGTCCCTATAAAGATACCCATGATGTTCTTCAAAGAAATTGAACAAACACTCCTGAAATTTGTATGGAATAATAAAATCCCACGAATAGCTAAAGCAATCCTTGGGAAAAAGAAGATGGGAGGTATCACTTTCCCCAACCTCAAGCTCTACTACAGAGCAGTTGTAATTAAGACAGTGTGGTATTGGTATAGAGACAGACCCGTAGACCTATGGAATAGAACTGAGTATCCTGAAATGCACTCACAAATATACAACCACTTAATCTTCGATAAAGGAGCAAAAAAATATTAAGTGGAGCAAGGAAAGCCTCTTCAACAGGTGGTGCTGGGAAAACTGGGCAGCTACGTGTAAAAAAATGAACTTAGACCTCCTTCTAACGCCATGCACAAAAGTCAGATCAAAATGGATTCTAGATCTCGATATCAGACATGAATCTATAAGGTACATCGAAGAAAACATAGGAGAAACGCTCTACGACATCGAAATGAAAAGTATCTTTAAAGACGACACACCACTGACCAAGCAAATGGAAGCAATGATAAACAAATGGGATTATATAAAATTGAAAAGCTTCTGCACCTCAAAAGAAACGGTGACCAAGATAAAAAGACAATCCACAGAGTGGGAAAGGATATTCACCCAATACCCATCTGACAAGGGGTTAATATCCAGGATATATCAGGCACTGGTAGCACTCCACAAGAAGAAAACAGCCAACCCCATCAAAAAATGGGGAGAAGAAATGAACAGAAGCTTCCAAAAAGAAGAAATTCAAATGGCCAAAAGGCATATGAAAAAGTGCTCTTCATCTTTAATCATCAGGGAGATGCAAATCAAAACAACCATGAGGTACCATCTCACCCCACAGAGACTGGCACACATCCAAAACAGCAAGAACAACCGGTGCTGGCGTGGATGTGGGGAAAAAAGGACTCTCATCCACTGCTGGTGGGAGTGTCGACTGGTCCAGCCCTTTTGGAAAACAATATGGGCATTCCTCCGAAAAGCTAGATATTGAGCTCCCATTTGATCCAGCAATAGCACTCCTGGGAATATACCCTAGAGACCGAAAAACACATAGCAGAAACACTATCTGTACTTCTTTATTCATCTCTGCGCTATTCACTATAGCTAGAATCTGGAAACAACCTAAATGCCCGAGAATAGAGGACTGGCTAAGGAAACTGTGGTTCATCTACACAATGGAATACTATGCGGCTGTCAGAAAAGATGAAATTATGAAATTTGCCTGCAAATGGAGGGACATGGAGTCTATTACGCTGAGTGGAAATTAGTCAGAAGGAAAAGGACAGATATAGAATGACTGCATTCATTAATAGGATATAAATAGATACCAGTGTTTTACTAAATATGGGAAATGGTAATGGCAGATTAAAACTCACCACTGAATATACACAAAGAGACTTAAGAGATAAATTCTAAATATCTGCAGGGCTAGCCACAATGTGTAAAATAAGAGGGAGAGAGATGCAGAGACAGAGAGAGATAGGATAGAGAGAGAAAGAGAGGAAACTGGGGTACCTGCTATTAAGGCAGCCTGGGGGGGGGTACATTGGTGGTGGAAATGGGGCACTGGTGGAGGGGATGGGTGCTGGAATACTGTATTACCAAGAACCAATTATGAACACCTTTTGTAATTGTATGTTTCACGGTGGTATAATAAAAAATTTTTTAAAAAAAGAAAAAAAAAACCCTAGGTTTATAAAGTCCTGATAAATAGCTCTTTGTAGAATGGTGAGATCCTGGTGGAGAGTCCGTAATACAGCTCATGAAGGATCTTGATGTATTAGGTTTGAACACCCTGTTTGGCTAGTGCTTCGATGACTGCTTCATCTCCACAGAATCAAAGGCTTTCTGTAAATCAATGAACGTGAAACAGAGCGGCATCTTGTACTCCCTACAAACCTCAATGAGCTTGGTTACTGTGTGGATATGGTCGATTGTGCTGAATCCTTTCCGGAAGCCAGCTTGTTCGCATGGTTGTCCTTCATCTAGTGTTCTGCCATTCCTGTTCAGGATGACTCGTGTAAACAGCTTGTAGATGACGGACAACAGGCATATGGGACGATAGTTGCCGATGTCGTGAATGTCTCCCTTCTTGAACAGTAGAACTGTTCTGCTGATCATTGATGTCAAAAGAGGGGGTTCGACAGGGTGATACCATTTCACCAAAACTCTTCAGCGCCACCCTCGAGAACATCATGCAACAATTAGAATGGGAAGAAATGGGAGCGAAGATAGATGGTGGGCAACTACACCACCTCCGCTTTGCTGATGACATCGTTCTAATAACACCAAACATTACCCAAGCGGCACAAATATTGGCTGACTTTGACTGAGAATGTGGAAAGATAGGTCTACAGCTGAATCTAAAGAAAACTATGTTTATAAAAAATGAACTAGTTCCAGAGACCCCATTCACTCTCAATGGAATAAACATCTCTGAATGCAGCAATTATGTGTACCTAGGTGGAGAAGTCAACATGATGAACGACCTAAAACCTGAGCTGCGCGGGGAGGAAGAGAGCGGCATGGAAAGCCTTCAAAGGCATCGAAGAAATAGCTAAAAAGGACAAAGAACCTCCGGCTCCGGGCACATCTCTTTGACTCCACCATTCTCCCTGCATTAGCATACGCCTCAGAGACCTGGGCCCTACGAAAGCAGGATGAGAATGCTATTCGGATCTCCCAAAGAGGAATTGAAAGAGCTATGCTTGGAATATCATGCCTCACTCAAGTGAGAGAAGGAATCCAGAGTTCTGACCTCCGTCACTATTCCAGAATCAGGGACACTGTCTCGTTTGCCAAGGCAACGAAAATCAGATGGGCTGGACATGCAATGCGATTTGGAGACAACCGCTGGACTAGAGCTGTTACCGACTGGATCCCACGGGATGTCAAAAGATCACGTGGCCGCCCATCTACAAGATGATCAGACTTCCTTGTCAAGACCCTGAAGGAATGGTTTGAGGCTCTTCATATTCCTGAATCAACCAGATGCCATTGGGCTATATTGGCACGTGATAGGGTCCAATGGAAATGTTACTGGAGCCCGCTCGAGCAAATCAATGAATAACTGGGATTCAAGTGATCAAGTGATCAAATGATAAATAGCTCTGCTCCTGCAAGGTGCTGAGTTGGTTTGTTATATAGGGTATTATCAGAAACAAGTAGTCTGAAAAAAAGAGGTAAAGGAGCAGAAGAGACCATACAATGAGCAGGGTGCTTGCATTGCATGCTGCCAATTCAGGTTTGATCCCTGACACCATCCACAGCACCCTATGCTGTCCCCTGTGACTGCTAGAAGTAAGACCTAACATCACTGGCTGAGTCATGAAAAATCAAGATCATAACAGTTATTAATCTCAACAACAGATAGTCAGAAATGGTTCCCTGAGAGGTCACAGTGGATCTTTCATATACTTGTAGCAATCTGGAATGCTAATGGCCTTGAATACTCAGGGAATTCAAGAAATAAAATAAAATAAAATAAAATAAATAAAAATCATAGCCGACTTGATTACATGCTTTAAATATGTTGCCCCAAGTACATACAGATTTACAAGCAAAGGATAGAAGACTTTACTAGTTTCAAGATAAACAGATCCTCTAACTAATTATTAACTAACAACTAAGCCAAGATGACAATCCTTAGGAAGTAATGCTTAAAAATAAAAACAGGAATTAAAAGGGAAAAATATGAGGGGAGCAGTGGTCACACACTGAAAGGAATATAGACTATAAACTTGGTCCAGACAAGTTACTACTATACCTCTGACGAACTCCCGGACCAGGGATCTAGCTCAGTGGCCTGGAGCACAAGCACTGCATGTGGAAGTCCCAACTGGATCTCCAGCACTCTTTGGTACCCTGAGCAATGTGGCTGAAATAGATCCTACCTCTTGCCCCCAGGCACTATAGGATGTGGCCCCGAAACCAATGCTAAATGAAAATAATCAACAAAAGTGACCAGAGAAAGAGAGCAACCCATAAAACTCTTGCCTTCACACAGCTGACCAAGTTTAATCTCCAGCACAGCATATGGACCCTGAAATCCCACCAGCAGTGATCCCTGAGCACAGAGGCCTGAGAACAACAAATGGGTGTAACCAAAAAAAAATCCACAACTTCTGGGGCTGGAGCGGTAGCCCAGTGGGTAGGGTGTTTTCTTTGCGCGCCGGCCCATGCCGGCCAGAGTTCAATCCCTGGCATCCCATATGGTCCCCGAGCACTGCCAGGAGTAATTCCTGAGTTCAGAGCCAGGAGAAGCACCTGAGCATTGCCGGGTGTGACCCAAAAAAAATGGCAAAAAAAAAAAATCCACAACTTCTAATAAATGAGTTCATTAAGGTTACAAACATGTCAATATGCAAAAAAAAAAAAATCAACCAATTCATACTAGTAATGCAAAATTGAGAAAGCAAGTCCATTCACAATCAGCATTTTTAAAAATGCTTAATATGGGGCTCTCCAGCCCCATAAACAGTACAGAGGTTAGGCTGTTTGCCTTGCACTTGGATGACCCAGGTCCAATCTCCAGCACACCATATGGTCCCCCAACCCCACCAGAAGTGATCCCTGAGTGCAGAGCCAGAAGTAAGCTCTAAGCACATGTGGGTATGGCCCCAAAACAAAACAAATAAATAAAATCTTAATTTACTTAAAAACTATAAGTTGTACTCCCAATAAGTACACAGTATTGCTAATAGTAAATAAATTGATAAAACAAAACAATGAAATAGATATATTTAAAAACTCAATATTTTAAAATCCTAATTCTCCAAATTGACCTATAAAGTTAATCCCTTCTACTTAGCTCAAAGAAGAAGACATAATTTAAATCTATGTAATGGTCTTAGTTTTCATTTACTGTGCCGAGCTATAACTTCCCTGAATGACATTCCTCTCTCTCCACTCCCAAAATCCTCTTTACTAAGCTTTTTAAGAAGGCATTTCTTGTAGGAGAGTTAATTTATTTATTTTGATATTTTTATCTCCATGTATATGAAAAGTATATTAGGAAATATACTTTTATTAGAAATAGGGAGCCAGAGCAACAGCACAGTGGGTAGGGCATTTGCCTTGCACGTGGCCAACCCACGTTTGATCCCTGGCATCCCATATGGTCCCCTGAGCACCGCCAGGAGGAATTCCTGAGTGCAGAGCCAGGAGTAACCCCCCTTAGCATTGTAGTGTGTGACCCAAAAAAGCAAAAAAAAAAAAAAAAAAAAGAAAAAGAAAACAGTAAAGAAATATTAAGTTATTAGGGAAATTTCTTTTAGACTTTCTTTCATTAAAAAACAAAAGAAAGAAAGAAAAAGGAATAGGGCCAGGGAGATAGTTTAAATAATAGAGCATGTATCTATGCATGCAAGATCCTGAAACAGCTTCCCAGCACCCCATAAAGCTCAGCTCTGGGCACTAGAGGGTGCAGCCCTGGTGGTTCCCAAGCACTTACATGTTGCTCTGAGGATCATGTGGAGTAGCATTGGGCTGCAGGATCCCTAAATGGGGCTCCAGGCTCCCTGGCACAGCTGGCTGTGGCCTCTATTTAAAAAAAAATTTTTTAAGTCTTTTCAACAAATCATCCTGAAACAGTTGAATCTCTGTACGCAAAAAGATGAATTAAGGATCAAGGATGTGGCTTATTGGTGCAACACCTGCCGTGGCATGTGTGTCCCTGGGTTTGTTCCCTGCACCCAGAGCGGCCAGAGAAACATAACAGGAGGCAGGACACATGCTTTGCATGCAGCTAATGCTGGTTCAATCCTGAGCACCACTCAGGGTCCCCCAAGCATCATTGGGCCCTTGCATTAAAATGGCCACTGGTTGCTAGGAATCCCGAGAGGGGATCCAGGGCCTCTTGAGCATCACTTGGGAGAGTAAAAATAATAAGTAAATAAAAGATCCTAACCTGATTGATAACACACATAACAAATGAATGAATATGACATAATTCTAATGTAAAATTAAAATATGAAACTTTGACACCCCTTTTTTTCTTACTATTGTTTTTGCAGTGTGATTACCAGGGGTCTCATACAAACTTAGTGCTTATATATGTTTGCAAGCTCACACACTTGGTTGTGTTCATGACACATTTTTAGTTGTGACACTTGCACATACCTGGTTGTGGTGCACCAGAGATCACACACACAATGGTGCAAACAGCAGAGCTGCCAGAACCATATCTCAAGCCTGCAGACAGCACCAGGATTAGAATGTGCAGCCACGCGACTCACAAAGCAGCTGCTTTTGGCAACTGGACCTTCCCCTGGTCCCTGAAAAAATATTTAGAAGAAAATATAGGGGAAAAGTATATATATGGGGGAAAGATTTTAAAAAAGAGCATACATACATACACACACATATGGGAAAAGATAAAAATATGTGGAATGACAGGCCTAGCTAGCTTGGGAGCTTTGCTGTTTTATCCACTCAAAGCTTAATCTACTTACATGTTCTTAAACCAAGGTTCACACTAATGAGATCTCTCTTCTATGTAAACACTGATGGAGGGTGTAGCAGTTACAGAAGTCATTTTGACTCTGAATGAGTAACTTCTATTATTATACATCTACAAAGACTTCTATGTTATCTAGATTTGGCAGAGTTCCTCTTTATACCCACTGCACCCAGCGTGGGACAGTTAGGAATTTACCAGGAGACTGCCACCCTGGCTACGTTGAGACTAAGATTATAGGAAGGATCATACTAGTTTGCTCTCAAGCAGGCGAGTGTGACCCTTTCAGTATACAGAGAACAAGATACTCAGAATCACCCTGATGCAGATTATATATAAATAATAAGGATCTTGTGGGTACCATCTAGATTACATGAAGCCTATGAAACTAAGATGCATTACTTTATACCAGCCACCTCTCTCTCTCTCTCTCCCAGTGTTTTACATAAGAGATAATCTCATAATCTCAGAAGAATGGATTAGTCCTTGGCATAATCACTTGTCTAGAACTGTAGTAGGGTGTGACACCACCCTTCTGTACTCTTCCACTCTCTAGAAGCTATTTAGGGTTCTTTGGTGACAGGACCCTCCCTGAAGTTAGGATTACTTTTGTGTATATAAGTGGACTGACTTGAGGTACTGTCTCCTCTTTGGTAGGACTCCTCTCTGGTGGGATCCACTTTGGTGGGACTCTCTCTCTGGTGGGATCCTCTTTGGTGGGAGACTTGGGCTCTCGTGTATGGTCCAAATTCTGACCAGAGCTAGAGGTCGTCCATTATAGTGGGTTGCAGTGGTAGAGCTTGTACTATTAAAAGCCTTTTGAAACTGCACTGGACAGTGAGTTTTCATCCGCCTCCCAGGCGGTCTCGGAGGTAGAAGAGAACTTCTGTCCTGATACTGTTTTGGAACCCAGCGGCTCCCTGACAAGAATATATAGGGGAAGCGAAAACATAGGGAAAATATAGGGGGAAAGTTTGCTTCATTTAGACAAAGATCACTGTCACTGTCACTGTCTTCCCCGTTCATCATCGATTTGCTCGAGCAGGCACGAGTAACATCTCCATATGTCCTGTCTCATGCAAGTAGAGCCCAAGGGCACCTGCTTGCTCCAGGAACATACTGTCACTGTCACTGTCTTCCCGTTCATCATCAATTTGCTCGAGCGGGCACCAGTAACATCTCCATATGTCCTGTCTCATGCAAGTAGAGCCCAAGGGCACCTGCTTGCTCCAGGAACATAAAAGAGCCTCAAACCATTCCATCATGGTTTGAGGTCATGGGAATGAGGTCTATAATTGTTACTGGTAATTGGCATATCAAATACAACACGGGTAGCTTGCCAGGCTCTGCCGTGCGGGTAGACAAAGATATCTTATGCATAATGTGATCCGTGACACGGGGGGAAAAACGTAAAAGTTGGACTTCATTATAATTTAAATCATGGGAGGTGTGCAGAATAATAGTACAAAAGGTAGGGCACTTGTCTTACATGCAGCTCCAGGTCCTCTGAGTCCAACAGAAGTGATCCCTGAGTGCAAAGCCAGGACTAAGTCCTGAGCACCACTGGGTGTGGCAGATAGATAGATAGATAGATAGATAGATAGATAGATAGATAGATAGATAGATAGATAGATAGATAGATAGATAGATAGATAGATAGATAGATAGATAGATAGATAGATAGATAGATAGATAGATAGATAGATAGATAGATAGATAGATAGATAGATAGATAGCATATATAAGCGAAAAACGAATGAATGAATAAATGAAGATCTAATACATTTTGACTTCAAAATACTATTAAGAGGGGCCAGAGGGATAGCTCAGTGGGTAGAGCATTTTGCCTTGCATGCAGCCAACCCGGGTTCGATTCCCGGCATCCCATATGGTCCCCCATGCAATGCGAGGAGTGATTCCTGAGCGCAGATCCAGGAGTAACCCTGAGCATCGCTGGGTGTAACCCAAAAAAGACCCCCCAAAAAATATATATACAACAGCCAAAGTGATAGTCCAGTGGGTAGGGTATTTGCCTTGCACGGCCCACCTGGATTCAATCCCTGGTATCTCATATGATCCCACAAGCACTGCCAGGAGTAATTCCTGAATGCAGAGCCAGGAGTAACCCCTGAGTATCACCTGGTATGACCCAAAAAGCAAAAAAAAACAAAACAAAAACATGTAAAATATATATGTATATATATATTATATATATAATCTGCTATGCAGTATGATTTACAGTATTGTTTCTGATAGAGTTTCATATATAACACTTTTTATTTTATTATAACATCATCAATGACAGGGCCAATCACAGCCCGGCTTGCCAAGGCCCACCCTGCAGTTTTTTTCCAGCCCAGCACAGGTATGCTGATCCAGAGACTCACAGACATGGGGCAGAGCTGCTACCGGCCTCCCCTGTGCCCTGCTGTTCACGAGGCACCCGGGAGGGATGGCGGGATCTAGCCCCGGCCCGCCACCCCAGCAGAGCCTTGCAAGAAGTCAGAGGAACCCCCACACCATGAGGGCCGCCATTTTCCACTTCCAGACTCCCTCTCATCTGAGCTCCACCCAGCAGAAGAGCAAATCACAGCCCAACTCACGCGGCTGCTTTGTGGCCGCACAGTTCATCATTAAATGCTCAAGATTATTTGTGACTACAAGAGTATCCCACCTCACGGCAAAGTCTGGCAAGCTACCCGTGTTGTATTTGATATTCCAAATACCAGTAACAATTATAGACCTCATTCCCATGACTTGATGGAATGGTTTGAATCTCTTTATGTTCCTTGAGCGAGCAGATGTCCTTGGGCTACACTAGCATGTGACAGGACATATGGAGATGCTACTGGTGCCCGCTTGAGCAAATCTATGATCAATGGGAAGACAAGATAACATCATGAGATATACAATACAAAACTGTTGATGATTAGGTTTCAGTCATACAGTGTTCCAGCACCCACCCCTCCACCAGTGCACATTTCCCACCACCAAAATCCCGATTCCCTCCCCTAGCCTGCCTCTATGGCAGGCACTCTGCCTCCCTCTCCCTCTCTCTCTCTCTCTCTCTCTCTCTCTCTCTCTCTCTCTCTCTCTCACTCCTCTCTCTCTCTCTCCTCTTGCTCTCTCCTCTTACACATTGTGGCTTGCAGTACATACATTTAGGGGTTATCACGTATATCCTTTTGTCTTTGTCAAGACCCTGAACAAACGGTTTGAGGCTCTTCATATTCCTGAAGCAACCAGATGCCATTGGACTACAGTGGCATGTGACAGGGTCAAATGGAAATGTTACTGGTGCCCGCTCAAGGAAATCGATGAACAACGGGATATCTAGTGATCTAGTGATCCTTTTGCCTATCTTCAATGCTCAGTTCTAGTCTGATATTAGCCTTTCCAACAATTATTAGCACACTGGTCCCTTCTCTGTCTTACCTAACCTCTGACTTCCACCCACTTGCAGTAGATTCCACTTACTGACAAGTCCTCCTGATCCATATTTTACCTGGTCTTGTACATTAGTGTCATAATATTTTTTTTATATCCTGAAAAAATGTAGTCATTCTATATCTGTCCTTTTCTCTCTGGCTAATTTTACTCAACATGGTACTGTCCATGTCCATCCATTTATAGATAAGTTTCATAACTTCATTTTTTCCTAGCATCTGCATAGTATTCCACTGTGTAGATGTACCATGGTTTCTTTATGCAGTCATCTGTTCTCAGGCACTCAGGTTGTTTCCATATTCTGGCCATTGTGAATAGTACTGCTATGAAGATAAAAGTGCAGGTGGTGTTTCTGTTCTGTTTCTGGCTTCCCAGGGTATATTCCCAGGAGTGGTGGTAAGATCATATGGGGTACCAGGAATCAACCCAAGTATCTGGGTGTGCAATACAAGTGCCCTACCCCGTTGTACTATTGCTCTGGCCCCATAATATGTTTTATTCTCCAAAACTCCTAGGAGATCACATTCATAATTCTAGCTAACAGTATGACAAGTATAATGAACATTATACAGGAATTCTCTCACCAAATCCTTATAGCAATCCGCATTATACACACAACAGCTATACATAGTCCTTTCTGTGACAGATGAAATGCTTTAGGCATCTTAAACTCAGAAAACAAAAAAGCTCTGGTTCTGAACCTTAGGGAAAAAAAAACTAGTGAGTCTAGTGAAATTGGAATTATTGATATCCCTAAATATGTTGGGACTATTAATACCCCTGAGTATAGAGATGAGGAAAGCTGAAATTCAAGTATGTTTGCTCTGACCTTCACCTGGAAGAAACTTGGAAGGACTCAAATTCCAACTCACTTCTCGCGAGTACTTGGAACTGTGCTTATAACTCTATGTTCTAAAGGAGACACTTGAGTAACACGTTGAATGAAGTCTTAGAACACCGCAGCGATGGCAGCGTCGCCAAGATCATGAAGACTTCACTGGCTTGAGTGGACACAGGAAAGGCGCGACGGTCCCTCACACACACCTGCGGAGGCCGCGACGTGCGGGGCGTCCCCTGAGCATCACGGCTCCGCTGCCCCAGGGGCAGTGAAGTGGGCGCTAACATCGGCCCCTCATGCCAACGAGGGGCAACCGTCCTCGAAATCCCGGGATTTCAGCTGCTCCCTGCTGAGGGCGAGGGAGCAGCGAAGGGTGGGACGACTCAGGTTTCCCCTCAGGGCGCACGCCCTAGACACGCCCGCCGGAGGGCTGCGCGACCCCACAGCCGCTCTGAGGAGTAATGCTTACCCTCCTCAAGCAAAACGGTGTTTTTCTTAAAATACCAGAGAGATCTCAAAATACAGACCAGCACACTCGTCTGAAGTCCCACAGCTCTTTAACCCCCTCAGGAGCCCACGTGACTGCACCAGCTTCCTGGCTCCAGGCCTTTCCGGCCGCGCGGCTAAGCCGTCCTCCGCCCCTTCTGCCGCAAGGCCCGCCCCGTGCCCTGCGCTAGGCTGTTTCTCTGTCAGCAGCGCGAGGGGGCGTGGCCGAGATCCACGGGGCGTGTCAAGTCCAGCCTCGCCCCGCCTCCTGTTCGCTCTCCCGCCAATGGCTGGAGGCGTTGGCCCAGAGCCTCCAGTCCCAGTCATCCGGGTCGCGCTCTGAGTGCATGCGCCTTGAGGAAGGCTGGGTGAGGGGTGTGGGGTGTTGCTCCAACGGAGGGAAGGGCGGGGTCGGAAATGGAAGAAGGGTCGTTTAGCCCCCGGCGTCTGCGGGGATCCGCGTTGAGGGGAATCTGGGGTTGGGGGGTCCCAGGGAAGCGGGAGCCCGAGCGGGTCTGGGCTGCAGGTTGACCCGCCCGGGTTTGTGTGTCTGCGCCGTGCAGGGAGACATGGAGAACTGTTTGGTGGCGGCTGCACTGAACGGGGTGGACCGACGGAGTCTGCTGCGCTCGGCTAGGCTAGGCCAAGAAGTGCTGGAGCGGGCCAAGAGACGGGCGGTGAACTGGCGTTGGCGGGAGCGTCCCGCAGGCACTGTGGGGGGTCACCTCCGGGGAGCGGCCCCGCCTGGACTGCCGGCCCACAGCCGTGTCCCCGCGCGCCCTCTCCCGAGAGGTGAGACCCGTGCTGCCACTCGCCTGCTCCGGGGCTCTGCGGAAGCCGCGGGGACCAAGCCGTGCACCCGAAGCTGCTTCTAGTCCTTCCTTCGAGGAAGCTGCCGGGTGTCTGGACAGTGAACGGAAAACTGACACTGGACAGCCTCTGATGGGGTAGTTTTAGGGTACCGCGACTCAGCCCTGGTGAAGGTTTTGTTTTAAGCGTTACGTGCTACCTTTTCACAGAAAATCTTTTCGTCTTGGATAAGTTACACGCCTCCTTCATTTTAGAGTTGTAATTCTTGTGTAAGAACCTTGTAGGGGGCCGGAGAAATAGCACAGCGGGTAGGCGTTTGCCTTGCAGGCCAGGCAGGGTTCCATCTCTGGCATCCCGTATGGTCCTCTGAGCACTGCCAGGAGTGATTCCTGAGTATGGAGCCTGGAATAAGGCCTGAGCATCGCCGGGTGTGATGCAAAAAAAAAAAAAAAGAAAAGCCTCCTTACTGAAAAAATTGCAGAGGCCTTTCCAAAAGTAAAAGGACGCCATTCCCCCAGTGAGGGAATACCAGTTCTCACCTGTAACTTGCCATTTGTTCAAATAGAGAGAAGAAGGGCGCCTAACCCTCAGTGCTTCCTTCAGAACAATGGCTGAGTTCATGGACTATACTTCAAGTCAGTGCGGGGTAAGTTGATGTAAGCCAAAACCATGCCCCCTGATCTCCTGCTGATGGAGCAAAGTAGATCTTTCTGGAATTGAGGAAATTTGAATACTACCTTTTCATCCTGACCTAAAGATTATAATTAGTCAAGAATTTAACGCAGGTGATATATACAATTTAGAATTTATTCACCCACTAAAGAGGGGCCAAATCAGCGTGTTATTAAGGATGCAGCAATGAAATACCCCAAAAATGTACCCTCACAATTGTTTTTCAGCCTAGTGTTAGGGGTAGGGTTGGGGGAGCAACACTATTTGCTAAAGTCCCAAAACAATGAAGCCTAGATATTCTTTAGGTTTTAAACTGGCCTAAAGTTGTCCAAAAACCCAAAAAGATCATTGTAAACTAAACTTGAACTTCTGCTTTCAAAACAGATTGAAATGAAACAAAAGCCCTACATTAGATTTTAGTGACTCTCTGTATCAAGTTCCTGGTTACATATTTTTTAAATATGTCCCTGTGGGTCAATGCCTATTGGAGGTGTTACTGGCACCCACTTTGGGTGGGCACAATGAGAGGAGCAGGTCTCCCAGGAAACACCCCCATTTCTGCCTTAGGCCACTCTGTTTCTCTCAGCCTTAATGTACCATCATAAAATGAAGTCTCTAAGTCGTTTCCAACCTTTTCTATCCTTTTGATTTCCTCTGGAAAACGGACACCAGATAGTTGTCATAAACCACAGGAGCTTGAGAAACTTAAGTGAAACTTTTGGTGCCATTCAGCCATTCATTGAAATGGGAAAACATGGGGTCTGAGCTATAGTACAATGGGTAGGTCTTGCACGTGGCTGACCTGGGTTCAATCCCTGGCATCCCATTTGATCCCCTGATCTCTGCCAGGAGTAATTCCTGAGTGCAAAGCCAGCAGTAACCCCTGAGCATCACTGGTTGTGACCCAAAAAAAAAGGAAAAACAAATGTTCTGAGAACCAAAAAATGATACACTTTTATGTTGTTATTTGTGTTTTTGGACCACACCTGTCAGTGCTAATGGCCTACCCCCTGGTTCTGTGCTCAGGGGAGTGCCGGGTTTTGAACCTGAGTCTACTGTGCATAAGGCAAGCACTTTCCCTCTGTACTATTGCTCCAGCAATAGTATAGTTATTTTTTAAGTACTTTGAGGGAATATTGAAGACAGGTCGACCAACATCCAAGAAAACCACCTGGATGAAAGGTGAGAACAGTAACTCGACATGCTAGTTTCTTCTTGCTTTAACATTTTGTGTTTCTTACATGGCTATAGAATTCTGCTCTCAGAGAAAAAACCTTGTTTCTGCTTTTTCAATTTTATTTGATAAGAAATTTCTATATTGGGGCCGGAGTGATAGCACAGCGGGTAGGGTGTTTGCCTTGCATGTGGCCAACCTGGGTTTGATCCCTGGTATCCCATATGGTCCCCCGAGCACCACCAGGAGTAATTCTTGAGTTCAGAGCCAGGAGTAATCCCTGAGTATTGCCAGGTATGACCCCCCAAAAATTTTTTTTTGTGATCTTATTCTGTTAAGTGGTTTTAGGGAATTCTAATTTCAGCTTTATTGTAAAGACCAACTCAAACACTTGGGTTTGTGGTTTAGTAAAAGGATTAATATTTGTCTTTGGTTTGAGGTGAAGCAAGTTGGTTTTCTTCATTTTGATTTTCAGTTTATATTCCTTTACTTCAAGTCCCTGTTATGGAACGGAACCTCTCAGAACCCCTAGGCTTTCTAGAAAATACTTTAAGAGTAGTTTTCTGGGTTTGCCATCACACTTTTGAAGCTGTCCTCAAAACATCATTAGAGCCATGTCCTGAAATTCTTTTCTCAGTTTCTCATCTGCACTGTGCTTATATTACGTCCAAAGTAAGCTGTAATCTCCTCATCATCAGTTTAATCAAGTCAAAGGTTAATTTCAAGGGGAGGAAGAAAAAATATAATTTTAATATTTTCATATAAAATCTAATACAAAAAATATAAAATATTTTTTCTTTCTGATCCTTTGACCTTTTCCTTGACATGAGGCGAAAGGCTGCATGGCTATTGGATTTATGTTGCACTGCATTTCTGGTTGTGTTTCTTTATCAAGGAGATGCAACCCTTTTACCTTATCTTTGAGACTTAAATAATCAAACGGAACATTGTTCATCAGAATTTGTTGGGAGAGTAGATAGAAGGGCATTTGATAGCAGGACGGAGATGTGAAAAATTTTAGCCTGGTGGAAAGGATAGTCCTGCCCAGTGTTCATGGGTCAGAATCCTGCCCCACAGAAGCAGCAGATGGCAGCAAAGGAATGCCAAACGCAGTTGCTGTTTCTGCTTCTTCAAAGGAATGCCAAACGCAGTTGCCTTCTCTGCTGCCCTGTGTATGGGCTCCAGTGAACACGCCAGATTGCTCTCTTGCCTGCCTTCTTAACCAAGGCACCGAAGTTTTTTGTTCTTGTTTTTAATTTGATCTTATGATTTAATTGACTGATGTCTTTCACGTTACTTCTCTAGAAATATTACTTGTCCATGCCAGAAGAAGGAGGGGCAACCCATGTCCACCGTTACCACAGAGGGCAGTCAGAGATGCGCCTATGTTCAGACACAGGGAATGGCCATCAGGTGTGTATCCGCATTTGTCCCACCCTGTCCCCTCAGCCGCCAGGGAGGCTTGTTGGGTGTCTGCATGGCCCAGCATGGCAGTGCTCAGCAGAAATGGATTGACTCCTATTTGGAATTCTTGGACAGGCATGAAGAAATGAGCTTCAGAAAGCATCTTCTAGATATAGAATAGAAAAAAGTATTTGAATATTCATATATTTTACTTACCATAGTGATACCTGTACCTGCCATGCCTGGTAGCAAGCACAGGAAGGTATCTCAACAAAATATGCTTCCTAAAGGTATTTTATGCCACTCATTTTCTTGCTGCCGACCTGGGCGTGATCCCCCTCATCCCATATACTACCTAAACCCTGACAGGAGTGATCCCTGCATGCAGAACCAGGTGACATTTTAGGCCACCCATTACAAAATGACCTATTTTTTCCACCTGTCATTATGAGGAAGCCAAAGATTATGTTTGTTGCACTAATGATCTGGGGTCCTTTTATTGTTGCTTTTGTTTGGGGGTGGGTAGCGTTGTGGGGTTGTATGTTTCTGTTTGCTTTGGGGTCACACCCAGGTGTATTCAGGGCTTACTGCTGTTTCTGTACTCAGAAATCACTCCTAGAGGGCTTTGGGGATCATATGTGGTACTAGGGACTAAACAGGGCTGGGCAGCGTATAAGCCAGCACTTTACCCATGGTGCTATCTCCTCACTGTTGTTGATTTTGAGGAGGGTCGGTATTTGTGTATGTGTGTGTGTGCATGTGTGTGCATGCGTGCACACGTCTACATATACACAACTCCACTAGTTATACTCAAAGATAGAAAATTTAATTCCGAGTCTAATCTACAAGTTGGATGGTTGGCTTCTGTGGCCAGTAGGTTTAGGGAAGGAGAGGAAGATGACCACAGGGAGCTGCAGAAGGGCTGGATGCAGAAGCCCATCCTATTTCTCTGGCTTGGAATTTGAGCGGCAGCACCAGACCCCAAGTCAAATGTTCCCTTTTCTGGCCTGACTTCAGACTCCGTAGGTAGGCTTAACCGATAGGAGGTTAACATACAGGAGGGAGCGTGTGGACAGGGAGTCATTCTTGTCTCTTCCATTCCTTGTCCTCTATGTAAGGCCCTATAAAATGGAAATGGTCCCCTAAAAAGGATATTTATTTTATCATTTCAACCTGTTCTCTTCTCGTTCTTCACTCCTGAGGAACACAGAATTTCTGGGAGACTGCTGAGACACAGTCACTTTCTTTGGGAGACATACCAGGGGTTGAGCTCAGGACCTCATGCCCGGTCACATCCCTGGCCCCAAGTGTCAGTCACTTTTGTCCCCTCTTTACTACAGTCTAACAACCCTAAGAAAATTAAGGTTCAAAAAACTTCAACTGTCTCTTTCAGTAAATCATAAAGATAGTATTCCAACTCCTACCTGACTTCTAATCCCAGATGAGGATAAAAAAGGAATCATGGGTGGGCCAGAGGGATAGTACAGTGGGTCGGACAATTTCCTTGCACACTGCCGACCTGGGCTTGATCGCCCTGCACCCCATATAGCAAGAAGAAGAAGTAATCATAAGAAAAAGCTGACTAAATACATTTTACAGAATTTATTAAGTGCTTTAATATATAGATGATAACATGGTGAGTGGGTGTGGGCGTGTTGGGGAAATGGGGCTGGGGATGGTGGGGAAGAGGACCTGATAAGCAATTGACAGATTCTAATAATATAGTAGAGTTTAAAAGTCAAGCTTTCATAGTTCAAAAGTCAAACTCGGGCACTAATCAATCACCAATGTGTCTTTTCAGAGAAAAGGCACATCCTCTGGACCTGGAAACATCTACTCACCATCTGAGTATACTCTTGAGGCATCCCAGCCCGTGAGTACAGAGCTTGTACTGCACCTTTACAATTCCATGAGCCACTTGACCTGACTATTATACAGGGCTCATTGTATTAGGTCTGTAGCATTGTTAAGTTGAGAAGCTATTACCCTGTACAAAGTATAAATATTTTGCTTTAGGACTCAGGAGCTAGTTCCAAGGGCTGGAGCACATGTGTTGCATGCCAGGCTCTGGGTTTAGTCCCTAGCACTGCATAGCATCCCAAGCACTCCCAAAGCCCTGGTGGCCTCCAGCACTACTGGGGGGCTGAAAAAAAAAAACAGATCAACCAATGTTTGGATTGGGTTCGCTACAGAATTGTTTGCTTAATATCCTCCCTTCACTTGAAGCTCCAGGGTTATTCTTTTTGCCTGGACTCATAGTTGTGGTTGGAAAGAATGTTAAATATTCACAGTCAGTTCCTGCATTTCAGCTGGTCTGGCACAAAGTCCTGCAGGAATTTCACCATCTGTTCAAGCATCAGAAGGACCCTGACCTGCTTTCATAGTGACCCCCCATGGCTGAAATTCTGAACCGTATACAATGGGACAGATCAGGTTCCAAAACATTTGAAGGAATTTATTCCCATTTTCTACAAATGTTCCTCTATAAAAACATATAGTGGTGAGCTTTTCATTTTTAGGATGCTTGTTAGTTCGTGAACCCAGGGACTCTTTTGGTACTTGGAAGGGCTGGAATTTTGAGGGGGGAGATGGGGGAGGGAACTACAGAATGTTGCTGTAATAATTTGCTTAACTTTGTTTATAGACAATGTGTTGCTAGTCAGTATTCAGAATATTCTAGAGTTTGTAGCAACTAAGAATATTCTGCTTCTAATTCAAATATAAGTTGTGAGGCTTTCAATGCCGCTAACACGTGCTGAATTTTAGTAATGATGTTCATGGTGTTGGACTCATAGTTGCTATTCCTGATGTTTCTTCTTTTTTTTAACTATTTCCTTTATTGAGATATAAACTTTATTATGAGGTATAATTTGCATGATATTAGGATCATTTTATCATTGCAGAGTATTACACCAGTCCCCTCCATCAGTGTTTCCAGATGCTTCTACCATTACCCACTGACCCTCCCCTCCACCACCCCCATTGTCTCTTTTTTTTTTTTTTTTTTTTGTGTTGGGGGGCCCGGGGGGGGGGGGGTGTTCGCTTTGCACCCAGGAATTACCCCGGCAGCTCGGGGACCATATGGGCTCACCTCCACCACCCTCATTGTCTCTTGATGTCAGTAAGCATGCTTGACTTTTTGCAATTGATATGTCTGTATTTCTTGAAGCATGCTTTTATTTATATTGCTATAACCTATGTGAATAGTGGCATAAGACCTTCAACTTTACAGTAACCATGCCTGAAAGCATAGAATGTTCCAAAGCAGTTTTGGGGAAAATTGGCTTTGAATCTGTCAACAAGGTGAGGGAGGGAGAGAATTTTCATAGAAGTACAAAAAGTACACTATTCCTTGTAGTGGAATTTGATGACCAGAAGTTTGGTTCCCCACTCAGTGGAGGTCAGCAGGGCAGGTCTGCTGTGGCTCTTCTGTCACCCTGAGGGAGCTTCTGTTGCTTCCCAGCTGTGGTGCAGGAGCTTTTGCTCTTCACTACAGGCTCTTTTCCAGTCTCTAACTTTGTTCTTTTTTTGCCTTTGCTCCGAGGTCCCATTTTGGCCTACACACCTGCCCAGCTGACTTCTTAGCCTCGTGTTAGGTCCATCTTTGAACAACTTGACACGACTTTGTGCTCAGCCCAGCCCTAAACATGAATCCATCAATGTCACTCCCAGTGTTTTAAATATAGAACAAGTCCTCCAAGCATGGGCTTGTGCTGCAGCTGACTTGCTTGGCAACCTGGAATCTACTCGGAGCATTCTCAGCTTTGAGCACGTCTCACGATTCCAGTGTCTGACTATCACCATTCCTGTTTACTTTCCATCCTCCGAACCATGACTGCTAGCACCTTTGTATCCAATTATATCCTAATATTTTACTTCAAGTATTGTTTTTGGCTTTTGGGGTCACATCCAGCAGTGCTTAGGGGGTTACTCCTGGCTCTGCACTCAGGAATTACTTCTAGCAGTGCTCTGGGGATCATATGGGATGCCAGGGATCAAACCCCAGTAGGCCACATGCAAGGGAAACACCCTGCCTGCTGTACTCTCACTACAGCCCCTCTCCAAGTATTCTTGTGACCCTTCATATGTTCCTATAGCACCTGAGCACTTGCAGAGTGTTTTCATAGGTATATGAAGTGTTGTAGCAAACAGGCAAAGATAGTGAAGCTTATATGAAAGTCGTATGTTGCCCAGCGGAGCCTTGAATACGGGCCCTCCATCTCCCACTGTGGTGTTTCATTCCCTGGCACTCTGGCATCCAAAGCTAACTGATGGCAGCTGCTGATGGGGTAGAATATAAGATCTCTGATCTCTGCTGTTACCAATTTTCCTTCCAGACTGAGGCCATCTCCAAGGACCTCTACATAGAGGTATATCCAGGGACCTACTCTGTCACGGTGCGTTCAAAAGGCTTAACTGGGAAGACACATGTGGTGGCAGTGGATTCAGGACAGAGTGTGGATTTGGTCTTCCCTGCATGATGTTGGCCATCATCACAGCCAGATGGTACCTGTTCGCTCCTCCCTTACGCAGCAGTCCTGCTTAGTGCTGGCTGTTGATGGTCAGCCTTCCTGGGAACTGACTTTTCGTCTTTGTCAAAAGTACCTATTTCAAAAGTGTCGAGGTTGCCCCATCCTCCTTGTCCAAAAAGTAATAATGTAATGACACTATCTGTATACTTCTCACTGCTTGTAAAGTGTAATTATGATAATAAAGGGAGAGATTTGGAAATAAAGAAAAATTTCTTTGTATTGGTATTAAGAGGTTAAATAAAATGTTGCTCAGGCACCAACTCTAGGTTTTATGAAAATGATGACAGGAGGCTTGTGGACACGTTTGCCCACTGCAGACCAGCGTGCACTGTGGCTTCTATGGGAGAGGATCCGAAGGCCGACCTCTCTGGCCTGTGACGGGGCCTGGGTGCTGGCCGCATACTCATGCAAACAGGTGTTTTCCTGCTCAAGAAGTGGTGCTTCTTACTCATCTGGCACCTGTGGTCAGTCCTCTTGTCTCCACTAAAGTTCTTGCCAGTCAGTTTGTAACGCAGTGGTTACAAGCACTCTTCATTTTTAGCAGGACCAGGCATTTTAGCAGGACCAGACACTGAGCCACACTGTGCCCTCTCTGTCCAATTATGACTTCAAGGATCAAAAGTTAGGACAGAGAGATAGCACAGGGATTTAGGCACTTACCTTATTTGCGACTACCCTGGTTCAATTCCTGGCACTCCTTGGCCCCATGACCACACCAGGAGCAAACCCCAAGCACAGAGCTGGGAGTAACCAGCCCCCACCCCAGCACTCCCAGGTGTAGTCTTAAAAAATAAATGATTTGGCCACCTGCCCCTCGAGGTGTTGCAGGGGTGGCTGCGGTGCCTGGCTGCATTGGCAGGTGGCAGACAGGAGACAGGCTTGTCTACACCCCCAGGGCTCTGTCCTGTGGGCCCTGAAGTTGGATGGTCTGACATAGGAAAAGACTGGGCCCCCTGGGCTGAACCCAGAGCCATGGCAGAGCCTGGCAAGCTACCCATGGTGTATTCGATATGCCAAAAACTAACAATAGAGATGAACTGGACAAGGGACAGACCAGGCGCACAGCTGTGCTGCCCAGCCCACGTGGAGCAGCCCATGGAGTCTCTGAGGAATTGGTTAGTCCCGGCCGAGACCAGCATAGCTCCTAGGGTAAAACAGTGATGTGTGTGTGTGTGTGGGGGGGGGGGAGCCACGCTGGCGGAATTGGAGCAGGGATTTGGGCTCCTCCCTCTCCATGTCGGTGGGCATGACTACCGGCTCAAAGCCTCTGCAACCAGATGAACCAGACAAGGGGCAGACCATACGCACAGCTGACAGTGTGCAGCCACACAAGAGGCTTAAATAACAAAGTAGACTAGGACCAGGTCTTTCCCAGGATCTTTCATATCTGTACACCATAATGATCATTGTAGTTGTAACAAACTGGGGAGGTAGATGGGGAATGTGGAACTATAATATCACACTAGAACTCACTACTGAATATACACATAGATAATTGCATCATAAACCGTAAGGCAAGTCACAAGGTGTAGGAGAAGAGAGAGAGAAATACAGAGACAGAAATAGAAAGATGAGAAACTCAGACGCATGGGGGGAGAACTGCCATCCGGCTCTCCCCTAGCTCAGCTGATCATGAGGCTCCCAGGAGGCAAGATGGGTTTGGGGAGTGGGCCCATCACCTCTGTAGGGCCTCGGAAGCAGCCGGATGAGACTCACTTACCATAATAACCACCATTTTTGTGGTCCGAACCCCACAGCTCATCAGAACCCACGCAAGAGAGATACTGATCTCAAGACCAGCTCAGAGAAGCCGAGTCCAAGCCCAGGTAGGTGGCTCTCGGAGGCGGAAGTCACCAGATGTTCCTGCAGATGGAGCTGGGGTCCCCCATTCCCCTCTCTGACCTGTCCCAGAGGCCTGGTGGCCCCACCCACAGACTGCCTCAGGGCTCTCAGCCATGATGCAGAGACTCAGAAGCACGGGGAGAGCTGCCATCCAGCTCTCCCCTAGCTCAGCTGACCATGAGGCTCCCAGGAGGCAACATGGGTTTTGGAAGTGGGCCCATCACCTCTGTAGGGCCTCGGAAGCAGCCAGATGAAACTCACCCACTATAATAGCCACTATTTTCATGGTCGAACCGGTACATCAAACTAGTGGAACCAGTCATGTTCTATAATATATTATAATCTTACACAATGTAATATAATACATTATAATATTATATATTATAATCGTATACAATATATAATTGTGTAAGAAAGGAAGAGAGGAGAGAGAGAAAGAGAGGAGAAAAGAACCTGCCATGGAGGCAGCCTGGGGAAGGGGAGGGAAGTGGGGACATTAGTGATGGGAGATGGGCAGGGGTGGAGGGATGGGTATTGGAACACTGTAGAACCAAAATTCAAACATGAACATCTTGTAATTGTATATCTAACAGTGGTATAAGAAATATTAAATAAATAAATAATTTAGAACAAGGGGAGAGTCAAAGATTTTGCCTTGCACGTGACTGAACCCACTTCAATCCCAAGTTCAACATATGGTCCCCTGAGCACTTCAGGAGTTCTTAGGCACTGCTGGCTCAAACAAAGGTCATAAATCACCAATTTTTAATTAATATTTTTATTATACCACTGTGAGATATACAATCACAAAGATGTTCATATTTGGGTCATGGTCACACAGTTCTTCAGCACCCATCCCTCCACCAGAGCCCATTTCCCACCAACAATGTCTCTGATTCCCTCCCCCTCCCCTAGCCTGCCCCCATGGCAGGTTTATCATCTCTTTCTCTTTCTCTATCTCTCTTTCTATCTTCCTTTTCCTACACACTGTGGATTGCAATACATACATTCAAAGGCTATTGTGTCTATCTTTTTGCCTGTATTTAATGCTCAGTTTTAGGTTGGTATTAGCACTTTTGACAATTATTAGCACTCTGTTCCCTTCTCTGTCTTACCCAACCTCTGACTCCCACACATTTGTGTAATTTTCACCTTTGACAAGACCTCCTGATCCTTGTGTCGCCTGACCTTAGATATTGGTATCATAATATGTATATATATACATATATATGTATATATATACATATTATGATATATATAATAATGCAGTCATTCTATATCTGTCTTTTTCCTTCTGACTAATTTAACTCAACATGATCCTCTCCATGTCCATCCATTTATAGGTAAATTTTATAACTTCATTTTTCCTAACAGCTGCATAATATTCCATTGTATAGATGTACCACAGTTTCTTTATCCAGTCATCAGTTCTCAGGCACTCTGATTGTCTCCAGATTCTGGATATTGTGAACAGTGCTGTTATGAAAATAAAGGTGCAGATGGTGTTTCCCCTATGTGTTTTTGGCTTCCCAGGGTATATTCCCAAGAGTGGTATGCTGGGTCAAATGGGAGCTCAATTTCTAGTCTTTGGAGGAACGTCCATATTGTTTTCCAAAGAGGCTGTACCAGTCAACATTCCCACCAGCAATGGATGAGAGTCCCCTTTTCCCTGCATCCTCGCCAGCACTTGTTGTTCTTGCTCTTTTGGATATCGCCAGTCTCTATGGTGTGAGATGATATCTCATTGTTGTTTTGATTAGCATCTCTGATGATTAGTGACGATGAGTATTTTTCATATGCCTTTTGGGCATTCGAATTTCCTCCTTGTCAAAGTTTCTGTTCATTTCTTCTCCCCATTTTTTGAGGGGTTGGCTGTTTTCTTCTTGTAAAGTTCTACCAGTGCCTGATATATCCTAGATATTAACCCCTTGGGTATTGGGTGAATAGTCTTTCCCATTCGGTGATCTGTCTTTGTATCTTGGCCAGTGAGAAATCACCAATTTAAAAGTCAATGATGTGGGCCCAAAGATCTTTAACTATCTTATCATTTATGATATGATATGCCTATCATAGGCGTATGATACGATAGCCCAAAAAGATTTTTTAAGCTTTAGGTCCAGGATCTTTAGGTCAAAAAGGCCTAAAGATCTTTAACCTATCATAACATTTTTGCTACTTGTTTTCGTTGCCTGATGATTCATGTTTTTGAACATGTCTTTTATGCAATAAAAGTGTTGAGTAGACCCATCTTTCTATCCTAATGAAGAACATTCTTCTAATATTAATGTAGGTAGGTTAAAAAGACCTTTTTAAACAGGGAGCCTTGTACCCCAGAAGGCTCTGATGAACTTTGTGGGCTGTGTGAGCCCTCTGAAATTGTCTTCATGGTGTGGAGATGTGTATTTTTCTGAGAAGAGCCAACATCAGTTGTATCATTCTCATTGGGGTTGTGACCCCAAAATGTCAGAGAACCCTGTAAGACATTCTTAAGAGGCCCCTTTCCAGGTATTCTCCCTAGAGACTTGGAGCCTTTAGTCTAGGCCTTTAGTCTGAGATGTGACAGCCCCCTGACTGCTCGCTGTGTGCAGCCCCTCTGCAGTGGCTTCAGGCTGCTTGCTTCCAGGACCAGCCCTTTGGCATTCCCCATCACCGTGGTCTCTGCTCTCTGTTGCTTGTTGCCTTTCCAGATGGTGCAATGTCTTTGTCCTAAACCCAAAATTAAATGAGTCATGTTGAATTGGCCATTTTGATGAAATTAATCTTGACTTTTGTAAGATAGATACAGGACCCCTGAATCTCCTAATATTTCTCTATTTTAAAAAAATAAATAGTTTGTTAGTCATGTCTGGTCATTGTGCTTTGGGGAAAAGTTATGTCTGAAAACTAGATTTGGAACTGGGTCAGAGAAGCTGTGAGATCAGACTTGCTGTTTAGTGGAAGCAATGGATAAATCACTGATCACAAAGCAGAAATAGTAAGCAGACAGAAAAATAATTTTTTTTTTTGTTGTTGATTTTTAGGTTGGTGCTCAGGGCTTACTCCTGACTCTGAGCTCAGGAATCTCATGTGGCGGCCTGGGAGACTATATAAAGTGCTGGGGATCAAGGCCAGGTCAGCCACATGTTGTAGTATCCCTCCGGCCCTCTAGACAAATAATCTTTTCAGAGATTAAATGAGGAAAATTAAAAGTACTAGGAGAGTGACTCAGCTCCCAGGTTTAGGACAATAATCCCAAGAGGAATACTATAAATGAAGTAAACTCCCTTTGCCTTTTAAAAGTGGAGTCCAGTGTCACCAGCTAAGGGAAAGGGCAACAAGGTGCTGCCAGTCAACCATGTGACTTCTAGGTGATGATAACAAAAAGTTCCCTCAACACCGGTTACTGGAGATAACAGGTTGGAGTACAAATGAGAGACATAGACAGTCAGGAATGACTGTCAGACATCAATCCTCATGGCCATTAGGTACTTTTAGTAGCAAAGCAGTGAGTTTACTGAAAGAGATGCAAAATCTGAGGAAGGGATGTAGGGATGGGCCAGGAAGGGCAAAGCTCTGCTGCTTGTCATGGTTTTCCAGCCTTGGCACACAGCTTTGTGGGTCTCCTCTTTAGAGCCAACTGTGGAGTGTATGGCTCCACCTGTGAGGGGCTGGTGATGGCCCTTTCTCTGTACTCCGTATCTCAGGACTAGTCTACTTTGCACTGGGTACAGTGTTGAGTCTTAGGAGAGGAGCAAGTCCTCCAGTTCTCATGGTTGAGGTACAGAAATTAACCTTTGCCTGGAAGAATAATACATGATCCAGTTACCTCGGAGAAGGCCAATCCAAGCATCTGAAATACTGCACTTCTCTTTATAGAGCATTTCTAGAACTTTGGGGAAGAAACCACTTTAGAGTATCTGCTTAAATGTGGTGATGGGCGCACCTCACCAAGTGAGTGAGCTCTTCAGCTACACGTGTGCCTCCCCCAACCAAGAGAGCGGGCTCTGTCACTAGGCTTGTGCCCCGCAGCCACGCAAGCAAGCTCTGCAACTATGTGTGTGCCCCCCAGCCAAGCAAGTGGGTTCTCCAGCCACATGTGTGCCCCCCAGCCCAAATGAGCAAGGGCTACAACCATGTGTGTGCTCCCCAGCCAAGCGGGCTCTGCAACCACATGTGTGCTCCCCCTCCCCGAGTGGGCCCTGCAACCATGTGTGTGCCCCCAGCCAAGCCATTGGGCCCTGCAACCATGTGTGTCCCCCAAGCCAAACCAGCAGGCTCTGCAACCACATGTTTGCCCCCAACCGAGCGAGGGCTACAACCACGTGTGCCCCCAGTCAAGTGAGTGGGCTCTGCAACCATGTATGTGCCCCCAGTGAGCCAACAAGCGATGCAACCACGTGTGCTCCCCAGCCATGCGTGTGCCCCCCAGCACACTGACAGCAGCAACAGAGGGAAGAAATGTGGCTATGGGGAAAGAAACCGAATGTAGAGGGGAGAGCCTGGACAGTGGCCATAAGAGCAGTCCAGACACACTGTGGAGAAAGTCACTGCAAGGGGCAGACATGGACCACCATAGCCCCTTTGGTTAGCACCCCGTATTCTCTCTGGCTCTGGGCCGGACACTGTCTCGGCTGCCCCCACATACCCCACTATGTGGGGTAGGTACTATTTTTTGTTCTCCAGACTGTGCTATAGCAGAAGGGAGTGGAAGCTATGGAAAGTTCTGCATGGAAACTAGGTTTTAGAATCATTTTCCCGATTTGATGAGGAGAGCTCTGGTAGAAATGGCTGTTTCCACAGTTTCTGCCAAGGCCTCCCACTGTAAGACCCCATTGACACAGATCACAAAATCTTGAAAAATCTTCCCCAAACCTTTCTATTTTCACTATTAAATTTTCCCTAAGAGAGGGGGAATGAGTTCAGCTGTCTTAGCTCCAATCTGGTTTCCCTAGTTATTCCCTCCTGCGGGTCGGGGAGAGGGGTGAGGGAGGGTCTTGGAGATCCCACGTCTTGATCCTTCATAAAAAAAAACAAGGGCAACCAGCCTGGGTCTATCCCCTCCCATATTGTCCAGGGGTAGCTGAAATTTTTTTCTTTGTAAAAATAATTCAACTTTCTGGAACTGGAGACTTTCAAAGTCCTTACCTGGGGTAAGGTTAAAATCGTCTGGCTAATTAGCTGTCCTAGAAATAGGGTTTTGCCTTTTTTTACATTTTTTATCCCTGTAAATACATACAACATTGTTCCGTTGACGTCACACAGTCAGCACCCCGCCCTCCACCAGTGCCCATCACCCACCACCCTGTCCAATTCCCTCCCCCTCCCAGGGTTTTGCCTTTAAACAGGGACCTACAACTAGTGTCAGTGCCTAGAATTTCTTAAACCCTTGACAGTGTTTTGGGGGACGGGGTGGTAGGAAACTTCCCAAACATTTCTCAGGAGGTCCGGGGCCCCACCAATAATTCTCAGTCAAGGGGCCACTGGCTCAATGCAAGGGTCCAAGGTGTGGCGCTGCCAGGGTCCCACTGTGGTGGGTGTTCCCAGGCCCTCCCAAGATTCTGGGGCCTCCAGAACCACACCTGGTGATGCTCAGGGACCACGTGGTACTGGGAATCAAACTTCTGTACTATATCCCAGCAACTCCAGTGATAGATTTTAACCTGACTTCACTGAGCCTTACAGTGTTCACTGGGCCCTCAAGAAACTAGTCTCCAGCCAGGCTTATCCGAGCTGCTACCCTGCCTCTGCCAGATGACCCAGGCTGCTGCTCTTTCAGAGTCCCACTGGGGAATTAGACAGAGCATGGGGTGTATCACGACACACTCTTTAGTCTATGAGGCTTTACCACATGAAGCTGGGGAGGGGGTGGAGGGCGGTAAAGTCGAGGAGCTGGCATGTGTGCTTTTGCATGTGGGTGCCCCAAGTTCAGCCTCTGGCACACCATGGCCCGTATGCCTCAGAACTAGTGTGCACAAGTATCACTGTGGGGGCTGTCTTTGTGCCCCAAAAATAAGCACAAGGAGTGGCTACAAACTGCCAGTGGCAGCCCCATTCTGCCTCCCCTTTGCACTGTAGAGAATGAGCTTCCCAGCACAGCGCATCACTTCAACCCACTCCTCTGAGGGCCCCATCTGGAGAGGTCCATGACTCATGTTTAAGAAGCCAGTTTCTGTGTTTCTAGGGTGCTTACTATATGAAGATGCTTTGACTGTTGGCTCAGAGGGAAAATAAAGGCCTCCAAAAAAGTGGGGGATAGGGAGACCTACAAAAGTGAGGGGGACCGGACAGCCCAGCCGGAGGGCGCTGTTTCCCCCCCGCCCCCCCCCCGGCGGCCCAGGCCCCCCCCCCCGCCCCCCCAAACCCCCCAGACCCCAGAGAAAGCCCCGGGCCCAAACCCAAAAACCAAAAAAAAAAAAAAAGTGAGCAATGGAAGTTCCATCTGAGAGTCTAAAGTGAAAGACAAAAAGCTGCTCAAAAGGAATGCAAACATGAGTGCAAACATCCCAAGCATCCTTTCTGGAGCTTTATTGCTTAAATGGAGACCTACCACCAGCCCCTCCACACGGCCACACACCCACAGGTTCCTACTAGTGCCCTCATTGTGGATCTGTGCCATGGGCATTGGATTCCTGAAAGAAGCACAGAAGGGAGTGAGCAGGAGCCTCAGCCCTGCTTGGGAGGAGGTATACCTGGCTTCCCCGGGAGGCGGCTCGGGCCCATTTCTCCTCCAGTATCTCCACTGAGGCTGGCAGCAGCCACCCTGCCTGGCAGCCTTCCCTAGAATGATCGGGTCTGTGTTGACTGCGCTGTCCACCATCAACCTCTGTGGGAGGCCCATTTCCAGATCATGCTTCAAGTCGTCTTCATCCAAAGAGGACGAAGAGGAGGAGGAGGAGGAGGAGGAGGAGGAGGAGGAGGAGGAGGAGGAAGAGGAGGAAGAAATAGTCGTGGGCACTTGCATTGTTCCTTCTTCCTCTTTGAGTCCTTTGACGGGCAACAGCTCAGCTGTGGGCTTTGGTACCTCCTCCAGGCATTCTCTGGAGGTGACCCCTGGGGTCCTGCTCAGAGGCCACCAGCCAGGTCCCACCAAGGGGCAGCAGCAGTGGCAGTCCTGGCTCAGCAGCTGGCAGCAGGTGGCAGGGTGGCCAGGGGAGCCCAGGAGAGGAGGGCCCAGAGGCAGCCTGCGGGTGACACAGCCAGCGACAGGCCCCAGCAGAGAGCAGCAGGGGGCCTGCGGGGCCCACACACCCATACACCTTCTCCACAGCTCTCCTCCAGACAGCCTCGGGCACTCCCGGACCCTTCCGGCAGGCACCGTGGCTATCTTGCCATCCCAGAAGCGGACAGTAATTTCTTCTTTAGATGCTGTGCAACACAAAAGGGCAATGATTACTTTTTCTTAGGGGTAGGAGAAGGCTCTTCTGTCCCCAAAGCCCAAGCCTCAGGGCACCCCTCTCTGGAGCGTCCACCCTGAACATTCCCTTGCTGGCTTCAGACTGATTCCAGCCATGGATACCCCCTGCAGGAACCACCCGCTCAGCGTCTGTCACGTTAGAGGCCTCCTGGACAGGATGCAGAGAACATGCTTTCCTAGAAAAGGCATTTCTGATGTTCTCTGAGTTACAGCAGGGCTGACTGATCGAGGGACAAAGCATCTGACCTGTCTCAGTCCCTAGAGCACAGGATAGGCCCCCACCTCACAGGTTAGCCGAGCAGCCAGAGGCAAAGCAGCTTAGGCTACCTTGTTCTTGTTCTTAAGACATATATAATGGAATATAGACTGGGTAGCACTGGCACCCAGTGGTGCTCAAGGCTTATTCCTGGCTCTCCACTCAGGGATCACCTTGGCCGAGGCTGGGATACCATATAGGGTGCTGGGAATTGAAACCAGGTGTGTGTGTGCAAGGCAAGTGGTATACTACCCTGTTATACTGCTCCCTGTTATACCACTCTCTGGCCTTCTGAGTTTTTAATGAAGATTTTATAATCCAAAAGAAAGGATTTGTATATCCATTGATGACATTGTGTATCACCCTCAGGATTTGGCTGCATATGAGAGTAAGGAGGATTTCCCCCTGAACCGTAGCTACCTGGCTCCTTGTTGGGGCGGGGCTGTCAAAGCAGCAGCCGCTCTCACCTGTATGTGGGCCTCTTGCCTCCACGCCCAAGAGAACAGTGCCAGGGCCGTACCACAGCTGCTCTGACTCCCGGGGGCCATCACCTTGTCCCCGGGTTGCAGGGTGTATTCCAAGGCTGGCGAGAACCGAATGGCATCATCTTCTAAGACCACACTCCGCTGCTGGGCGGGCAGCTCTGGGGCTGTGACAAGGGGATCTTCAAACTCTACAAGCAGGAGCCGCTGCCACTCCAGCTGTGGGGACCAAGACTCTGAGTGAGATCTGGCACGAAAGTACCAAAGGAGCACCAGGGCTCAAAGCTGCCCCAGAACTGGGCCCAATAACTTCCTTGCAGGCAACGATGGTTATGGAGAGAAGCAACAAGGACAAGGGCTGCCAGAGCCTTGGGCAGCAGGCCAGGCCTGCTGTGGGAAGCATGTTTGACCCTCAGCCACCTCTTGTCATGAGCAACTCTCATTTGTCACTTCCTGTCTTTCCATTCCCTTCCTTTCTCCTGTCTTGAGTTTGGGCCTGCAGTTTCTGGGAGCAGTTGGTTCTCTACAGCTTTCTCTAACTCTCACCCACTGTCCCCTGAAGTGTTGTCCTTGACTGCAAGACCAGCAGCACTGACGTATTCATCCACCGAGGGCCGCATGAACAAGCAGCAGCTGTGGCCCTCAGCTCTGCCACACAGCATGAGGAAGAACCAGCATGAGAGAGCGCAAGAGAAGGCCTTAAGCCAACTTAAATACACACTGATTCTGAAGAGAAGGTTTGGTTATACATTACTTTTGTCAAACATACATTTGAGCAAAAGTCTGCAAACATTTCATTTGAATCCATATATTAGTTACATGAAAATGATTGATGGGAAATTCTGTAATTCATCTTTTTTTTTCTTTTCAATTTTTAGGCCAAACTCAGCTGTGCTCAGGGCTTACTCCTGGCTCTGTGCTCAAGGATCACTCCTGGCAGGGCTCAGGGGACCATAGCTGGAGCTGGGGATAAAACCCAGGTTGGCTGCATGCAAGGCAAATAATGGCCTGCCCAATGTGCTGTCTCTCGGGCCCTCATCCATTTTTTCACTGTATCACTGTCTCACTGTCTTCCGTTCATCATCGATTTGCTCGAGTGGGCACCTGTAACATCTCCATATGTCCTGTCTCATGCTAGTAGAGCCCAAGGTCATCTGCTTGCTCCAGGAACATAAAGAGCCTCAAACCATTCCATCAGATCATGGGAATGAGGTCTCTTCCCTCCATGTAACCACATTTATATGTTCATCAGGATAGACCACAAGCAGAGTGAGAGTAACCCCCAAATCAGCCTGACTCTGAAAAGAGGATGGAAAGTACAGAGGAGTGAGACTGAACTGGCTCCTGCACATGGCCCGGTGACGGCCCCTAAGTTTGCTTCTGTTTCCTGGCATGGGTCTGGTGGAGGGCAAATACATTCCTCGTTCCCTCCCACTGGGTCTATAATTCAGCACACTGAATTATCCTAAACAAAAAACTAACTGAACATTTTCTTCATTTTTGCAGGTTGATTTATGTGGGGTATTTTTGGGGGGTAAGGATTTTATACAGTGCTCTACCACTGTACCCCAGTCCCAACCCCCCACACCCCCAGATGTTGAGTTGAAGTCCTAATCCCAAATACACTGAAATGTGATACTATTGGGGAGTAGCGCAGATATCCCTGTGCTGAAGTCCTAATCCCAAATACACTGGAATCTAAATTTATTTGGGAATAGTGCCGCCACTGCATATGCACTTACTTAATACAAGACCAGACTGAATTTTCTATCTGCCCATTGTGGTGTTGCAGGTGTGGCTGCAGTGCCTGGCTGCATTGGCAGGTGGCAGATAGGAGACAGGCTTGTCTACACCCAGGGTTCTGCCCCGTGGGCCCTGGATGGTTGATGGTCTGACATTGAAAAGACTGGGCCCTGTGAGATGAACCCAGAGCCACGGCAGAGCCTGGAAAGCTACCTGTGGTGTATTTGATATGCCAAAAACAGTAACAATAATGGACCTCATTCCCAACGAATGGATATGTTACTGGTGCTCGCTCAAGCAAATCAATGAACAACGGGAAGACAAGTGACATAAGTGATACTGAATATGACTCAATAGTATGGGCCCCTGACCCCAATGACTGGTGTCTGGATCAAAAGGGGAAACTTAGGGCAGAGAAATAGTATAGAGGGTAAGGTACTTGCTGTGTATGTGACCAGCCCATGTTCTATCCCTGGCACCATATAAGGTTGTGACCTGCCTCAGTACCATCAGACATGATCCCTGAGCAGAGCTAAGAGTAAACTCTGAGCACCACTGGATATGGCCCAAAAACAAATTTAAAAAAGGAGCTGGGGGAGACAATTGCACATAGACATGTACTCAGGGGAGCACCATGAGGAGATGAGACTGAGGTCTGGGGACCTGTAGACATGCACTCAGGATGGAGTCTCCTGGTAAATTCTAACTGTCCCACGCTGGGACCATTGGGTATAAAGAGGAGCTGTGCCCAATCTAGATAACATAGAATCATAGTAGATATATAATAAGTCAAAGTTACTCATTCAGAGTCAAGATGACTTCTGTAACTGCCACACCCTCCATCAGTGTTTACATAGAAGAGAGATCTCATTAGTGTGAACCTTGGCTTAAGAACATGTAAATAGATTAAGCTGTGAGTGGATAAAACAGCAAAGCTCCCAAGCTAGCTAGGCCTGTCATCCAACAGTTCCCGACCTCTGTCTCATTTCCCTCATGGTGCTCCTCTGAGTGCCCGTCTATAGGTCCCCTGACCTCTGTCTCATCTCCTAAACAAAATACTCAAAAACTGTTAAGACTGTTGTGTAAGATTATAGGAAGGATCATATTAGTTTGCCCTCAAGCAAGCAAGCGTGATCCTTTCAGTATACAGAACAACAAGATACTCAGAATCACCCTGGTGCAGATAATAATAATAAGGACCCCGTGGGTACCATCTGGATTACATGAAGCCCATGAAACTAAGATGTATTACTTTATACCAGCCACCTCTCTCTCTCCAGTGTTAATCTGGAGATTATAATCTGGAGATTAAAATCTGTTGATTAAAGAAATAATCTCAGAAGAAGGGATTAGTCCTTGACTTAATCATTTGTTTAGACCTGTAGTAGGGTGTGGCACCACCCTTCTACACTCTTATACTATCTAGAAGCTGTTTAGGATTTTTGTTAACAGGACCCTCCCTGAAGTTAGGATTACTTTTGTGTATATAAGGGGACTGACTTGAGGTACTACATCCACTTTGGTGGGACTCTCTCTGGTAGGATCCTCTTTGGTGGGAGACTTGGGCCCTCGTGCATGGTCTAAGTTCTGACCAAAGCTAGAGAGCTTCCATTATACTATATTGTGATAGCAGAGCTTGTTCTACTATTAAAAGCCTTTTGAAACTGTGCTGGAATCGTGAGTTTTCATCCATAACCTGGAGGCCTTAGAGGTAGAAGAGAACATCTGTCCTGATACTGTTGGGGACTCCAGCGGCTCCCCAACAGAGGACCTATAGACATGCACTCAGGGGAGCACCACGTGGGGATGAGACAGATGTCAGGGGACCTATAGACATGTACTCAGGGGAGCACCATGTGGGGATGAGACAGAGGTCAGGGGACCTATAGACATGTACTCAGGGGAGCACCATGTGGGGGATGAGACAGAGGTCAGGGACCTATAGACATGCACTCAGGGGACACTAGAGGAGATGAGACAGAGGTCAGGGGATCTATAGACTTGCACTCAGGGGACAGCAGAGGGGGATGAGACAGAGGTCAGGGACCTATAGACATGCACTCGGGGGACACCATGAGGAGATGAGACAGAGGTCAGGGACCTATAGACATGCACTCAGGGGACAGCAGAGGGGATGAGACAGAGGTCAGGGACCTATAGACATGCACTCGGGAGCACCATGAGGAGATGAGACAGAGGTCAGGGACCTATAGACATGCACTCGGGGGACACCATGAGGAGATGAGACAGAGGTCAAGGGACCTACAGGACACTGAAGATTGCCATCAAACCACCAGAAACTAGGAAAGGTGCATGGCACAGTTTCTTCACACACCTCACAAAGACCCCAGCCGGCTAACCACTGGACTTGCAGTCTCCACTACCAAGAGGTAGTCTTTTCTCTCAAAGCCACTCAGCTTGTTCTTGTTATACCTCTATCCAGCAGGCAAACTCAATTATACTGTATTTTTGCTTCTACCCTATGGCCCCAGAAGATCTGTGCTTAGTTAGCCAAGACACCTGCACATTGAGTGTAACAGGTCCCTTCAGAGAATGGGCCAAGGAGTTAAGGACTCACCTCCAGGGCAGCCTTTATCTGAGCTCGGTAATAAAAGCCGCCTGGCTGCCTTTGCACCAAGACCCATGTGTCAGCAACGTCTACGGCTCTTCCCTGCCACGCTGGGTTAGCCATGTGGAGACATGGGTGGTAGGATGCATACCTGGGGAGAACAGAATTAGGGAGGGAGATGGAAACAGGTCTTACCATTAGGGCTGATCAGCACTCAGCCATGTGAAACAGACACAGTTCTGTGATCAGCCTTCGGGAGGTGGGACCGGGGAAGGAACTGCTTCCAGGGTCATCAGGAAAGTGATGGGCCTGAACAGAGTTAAGCTCATGAACAGCTGCATCTAGAGTAGGCATCAAGCTGGGAAAGAGGCCGAGGGTGGTGTGTGGGGGTTGGGGTGAGGTATGCAGACATGAACAGTGATGGCTCAAGGCGCCGTGGGGTCAGAGGGCAGAGGAAGTGTTTAGCAGGGGAAGCGCGTGGGAGCTGATGAAAGGGCTGTGGAACAGGAAAGGGAGAAGCTAGTTCTGGGAAAGCTTGTGGGCAGGGCTGAGACAGAGGAACTGCTGAATCAGGTTTTGCGTTTCTTAGAGACTGTTTACCTCAGGGCAAAATTTGATAGAAGTATGCTTAAGTCTGGCTTTGCATGAGATGTTCCAGATGAGTGACTCAAGAATATGTCCTAGCCATGTGCCACCCCGAAGGCGCCCGATCTCACAGGGGGCTGTCTAGGCCATGCCACCCCAATGGCGCCCAATCTCATTTGATCTCTGAAGCTTAGCAGAGCTGGGCCGAGTTAAGACTTGGATGGAAGAAAGGGGACTGTGAACTGGCATACCCCTAAACTGGGCAGACTGAACTGAGAGCCAAATCCCCTGAAATACATAAACTGCATGTACTTGAGGCTGTGGTTCCTTCTCTGCTGGCTTTCATATTTTATTTTTTGGATTTCGGCCCACACCCTGGTATGTGGGACCATGTATAACAAGAAGTCCTGGGGACTGAACCAGGGCTCCCTGCATGCAGTCACAGCCCAACCAGACAGCAGTGAGCAGACTATTCTGGCAAAACCATGATAACAAGGGATACTAAGGGTAACTCTTACATTTGTTGACAGAAGCTAATGTATCCTATGGTTCTGGGGCAGCTCATAGCTGCCAGTAAAAGGAGCTAGGAACTTCTCTGCTGGAGAAACCGTACTACCTTACACTGGTCAATTCTGAAGTCTGCCACTCTGAGGTGGGGGCAAACATGAGGTGAACCTTGAGGGTCACAGAAGGGAACCCTTTCAGCCTCCCCCAAACACCCCCTTCTTTTCGCAGTACTTGTACCTGATGAGGGGCTGTGTCTGCTGAGCCAGGGCGCTCGCAGGGCAAAAGGGCAGATGAAAGAGAGAAGTCCCAGGGCAGAGCAGCGGCAGACCAGACAGGGGCCTTCCGGGTTGTAGACACGCTGCAGTATTTGGATAAAGGCACCTCAGACCTTGAAGAAGAATCCATAGTCTTGGAATTGCACCTGAAACAAGCCCGACCTTTACCGCGCGCAGCACAGCCAGCAGAGGGCGCTGGACAGACGCAGCCAGGACGCTCCAGGGACCTCCGGCAGCCCAGGGCGTGGGTCGAGGGTCAAGGCGAGGACGAGCGCTGGGACTTCAGATAACCTCCGCTTTGCACCTTCCTCCCCTCTTGCTGGCTTCGTGCTCTCCTCTCTGCACTACGATTTGGCTCCGTTGATAAAATAACGGAGCCAAATAAAATGGCTCCTACATCTCTAAACCATGATAAACTGGATCCGAACCTAGGTCCACATCGCCTTCCCCAACCGGGCGGGTCGGAGAGGGCGGGATGGCAGTGGCCACGTGTGCTGTCCTGCCGCTTCCTATGGTCTGTCCCCAGTCCTCTGAGTCTCTACGTGCCCAGGTGACAGGGCTGACCCCAAGGGCACTTTACCCGCAGCCTTTACGGCGTCAGCCTGGTCCTGGGACAGTTGGGACTCAGGTCCAACCAACTCAGGGTTGCCAGGCAGGTCACCATGGATTCGAGTCCGTGGGATCGCCGCGCCCAGGCTAGGGTGACTGAGCACGTGCCAAGGGGCGTGGGGCCGCTGAGGGACCTCTGGAGCCCGGGCTGCGGTTGGAGACAAGGGTGGTTCTCCAAATTCAAGGCTACAAGCTGTAGTCTTGGTACCGGCACTCTGTAGGATCGAATCTGAGCACAGTTTGAACAGAATCACCGAAAGGTGTGGGCATGGGCCTGTTACTACGCGGGGCTCTGCCGAGAGCAGGACATAGGGACCCCTGCCAGGGATTGAGGGGGGCACTGGAGACCAAAGCAACCCGCGCAGTCTTGATTCCAAGGCGAGCAGTTGTAAGCGTCCTTGACCACCAGTGTGGCTGGGTTCCATGAAGAACACCACTGTGAGGTCTGTCGGGTCCTGCCGGCTTCTGTTAGTGGGTCCGTGCGGTCAGCAGAAGGAACACCACTGGGGCGGAATGCACGTCAGTCGCACATTCCGTCCCCTGAGCACAGGCGTGGGCTTGTTACTAAGCGTCCCTAGTAAAAAGGAATCTATCTCCTGGCTGTTGGAGTACTGGCTTCTGGATTTCCCCCTCTTTCCTGTGTTGGGGTAGAAAGTCCGGGTTCTGGGAGCCTTCGGGAATACGGAGTTATTTCTACAGAAAGACAAGCTAGAGCTAAAGAAAACAGGTTTCACCGTGACAGAGCCAGGAGTAACCCCTGAGCATCGCCAGGTGTGGCCCAAAAAGGAAAATAAAAAGTCTTCCCCTAGAAAGGGAGTATGACAGAGATGACAGTGGAGATGAACACAGAGAGGTGAGCCCTGACTGGCTTGGCCTTGGTGACAGGTGAGAGCTGGAGTTAAGGACGAAGGAAGGCTAATGTTAGAAGTGGGCTGGATAGAGGCTGCAGCAGGGTGGGGAGTAGGAGCTATCTTGGCCAGGAAGGAAGACAAGCTCTGGCAGCAAAGATAAAGACACAACAGATAAAGGTTGTGTCTAACCCTCAGGGTTGTGTCTTAGCCTGCTGACCCTCATTACCCTGTGGGGTAATTTGCTGCTTTGACTTTTGGATGCAGCGGGTAGGTTGTAAAGACTTTAAGCTGATTTCCTTAAAATTCCAGCTCTTGATTCTGGAGAAAAGGCAACAGAGACACAGGTGTCCTAAATAACACCCCAATCCCCAGGGCAGCTGGAAGGGTTGGGATAGCCATAATAGCCTACGGAACATGGTAGGGAGACACTTCCTATTTGATTACTCAAGGCAGATTTCAGGAAAGTCTGATTGATTGATTGATTGATTGATTGATTGATTGATTGATTTTAAGAGAGTAGGAAGACAAATAAGTTTGGGCACCTCTGGTTTAATCAGAGGCAATTTGACTCTAAAGCCATGTCCTGCTCTGAGTGGCTGAGGAGATGTTCAGCTTGCAGAAAGATAATGCTAAAAATAACATCAAAGGAAAGCATTTTGGGCAGAGAAGGGACCACTATGGCAATAATAGTTGCAAAAGGATCACTGAGTGCTGGATAAGAACTGAGTGCTGAAGAGGGAGGGAGGAAGGAAAGAGAGAGGGAGGGAGGGGAGGGGGAAGGAAGGAAGGAAGGAAGGAGGAAGAAAAAGGAAGGAAGGAAGAAGGGAGGAGGGAAGAAGGGAGGAAGGAAGAAGGAAGAAACAGGGGAAGAAAGGAAGAAGGATGGTAGAAGGAGGAAGGAAGGAGGGAAGGAAGTAAGGAGAGAGGGAGGGACGGAGAGGGAAAAGGAAGAGAAGAAGGAAAAGTGCCTGTCATAGAGGCAGGCTGGGGTGGGCATGGGGCTGGAAACTGAGGACATTGGTGGCAGGAAATGTGCACTGGTAAAGGCATGGTGTTGGAATATAATATGACTGAAACACCCAGTCATGAACAGCTTTGTAACTGTGTATCCACAGTGATTCAATAAATAAAATAACTTCAGTGATCCTGAGACCTGGTCTCATCCGGACATGGGTCGGTGTAGAATTGTTGTCTACTCCAGATTATAAAAACCACCAGGTTTGGATGTGCCCCAGTGGTGGAGCCCCTCATTGTGTGTATGAAGTTCCAGCACTAAAACAATAAGTAAATACATGAGCAGAAGGTATGCTCAATGGAACAGCTCATTGTTTGCCTGGGCAAGTCCCTGTGTCTGAGTCCTATGTTGCACAACCTATAAATTCAATAGAAGAAATAAAGCACCCAGAGTTTTGACAAAGCAAGGCTAGCTCACTGTGATTGCTTAGCATGTAACTCACCAGTGTGTGGCAAGCACTGAGCAGTCATACTTTACAGGACATACTTGTCTTTTTGTGAGACTGGCAAAAACTGAGAAGGGCAAGGTGAAAGGTAAAGAATGCTGTGTACCTCTGCTCCACAAAAGTCCTTTTCTTGCTTTCTATCACACCCACCAGTGCTCAGGGCTTACTTCTGGCTCTGTGCTCTGAGATCTCTCCTAACAGTGCTCAGGGGACCGTATGCAATGCTGGGGTCAGGTGCATGCAAGTAAAAGTGTCGTCTCCAGCCCCTTAGGCCCGATGATTCTTGAAAGAAATTACCAAAGCTTAAGAAGTATCTTCTCCATCTATATAAGATTGTGTTTTAATGCACCTGAAACCTAGGTAAGAAACTGCATAGGTTAGTCTTTGATCTTCTGCACGCTTACACAGAGAACCTATTCAATATGCTGTAAAGATCCCATTTGTGGGGGGATAATTTTATTCAGAAACTCTGAATCAGATGATTCTAAAAATGGGGTCCGTGTGACGGCTGGGGTTGACGATGGAGGAAGATTTCCCAGGATTACTCTTGGTCTCCGCCCTCTTGAGGGTACAGGAGAGACTGCAGGTAGTTGATGTACTTGATGGCAGCTCTGAGAGTTTCCACTTTGCTCAGTCGCTTCTCCAGATACTCCTCTGGCAGGTGGTGTCGGAGCTGGGCATAGCCTTCATTGACACACTTCACCCGCTGCCTCTCCCGCTCATTCCTTTTCCGGATAAAGGCTGGCCCGTAGGAGTAGTCACACCTTCTGTAGCTTGGGTAAGGCATTGGGAGGGTAAGGGCACTGGTCACCAAAACTGTCCATGATCAGCGATTCAGTGGGGAAGGGCAGCAGTGGCAGCCTCTTCAGAGTAGGGGGCTTGGTCCCGGGGCCTCCAGGGTACAGGTGGAAAGTGACCATGGGGTCCAGATAGAAGGACCTGGTCAGTGGCAAATGGGCCGGATCAGGGGAAACAGACAGTGTGTCTGGCAGAGTGGAGTAACTTCTATTGTCCATTTCCTCTATAGCCTGGAACAGAACCATGTTTATTAATTTGACCAGATCAATGAGCCCCACCCATGAGAGAAGCTGATTACAAGCTCAGGTATGCGGGTCTCAAAGGCTAAAGTCACTGGGCTTCTGTGGAGATGGAGCTGGGGTCTTTCCTCCCACCTCTGTCCCATCTGGGAGGCCCAGAGGACCCACCCATGGACTGCCCCCAGGCTGTCGGCCATGATCCAAAGATAGAGACACAGGACAGAGCTGCTACCAGCAAAGCGGCTGCCCGATACATCAAGCTAGTAGAAACCAACCATGTTCTAGAAACTCAGATGGTCAATGCAAGAACAGAAATTGGCCAGATTAACCCATAACAAAACAGAAAAAAGAAGTCATGACTTTATCAATACCATTGCCATATATGGGCTACAATGGTCAATATAATCCAGCTGAGGGAGCAGGCACGGGGGGTGGGGGTGGGAAATGAAGGTCTTTGGTGGTGAGAACACACTGGTGGTGGGATTGGTGTTGGATGATGAGTCTTTCTAACTATTGTATTATGAAAAACTTTGTACTTTGAAAATCACGATGTTTCAATAAAAAATGCAGTTATTTCTGACTTCCCCAGAGATGAGTGTGTGTGTGTGTGTGGCGGGGACAGAGAGGAATTCACAGGCAGTGCTCATTGGGACTGGAGTCCACTCCTCAGATTGGCAGTCAGGGACCACCAGCACTATAGCCTGCAGTATCCCAGAGGCACGCAGTAAGAGGAGACAAACTCGGGGCCTCACCAGGCCAGGCGAAAGTCCAGCTCTCTGGGCCAGCTTCCCAAGTACCACAGTACTGTTGAAAAGATTTTTTCTGCTTTGTAAATAGTTTCTGAGACTATGTGGGTTCTAATAGTGAAATATTCTGTGAGTAGTAAGAGAGAGCATCCCATGTCCATGGAATTCTCTTGTGAGAAATGGATTCTACTTCTTGGGACTAAAGTCTGGAGAGAGTGTCTTCTGCAGCTTAAGGAGGTTTTTTAAACCACCTTAGAGGTCTTCAAATATCAAGTTAGAATTTAGTAAAAATTCTAGGATTGGAATGATAATGCAGCAGGTAGGACCCTTGCCTGGGTTCTATCCCCTGGCATCCCATATGGTCCCGAGTACCACCAGGAGTAATTGCTGAGTACAGAGTCAGGAGTAACCCCTAAGCATCACTGGGTATGACCCAAAAACAAATAAAAAAATTCTACTGAATATTGCTATGTGTTGTGAGTTGTACTGAGGTCACATTTCCCCCATAGGGATATATGACTCTTTAAAAAAATATCTATTTGGGGGGAGCAAGGGAATTGCTTTAGAGAAAAAAATGGGAAGTGACAAACAGAACCTGGAGACCATGAGGATGTGATCTCCAAATGCTGAAGATTGGAAAATGCTCAAGCACACAATATTAAAATGCATGTTGGGGAAACGTTAGTGATGATGCAAAGGCACAGAGAGAGTCTTCTTGAACAATACCTGATATGCCAGGACAGAAAACAAAGAATGGAAAGGAGTCTCTTTTGGGGGAAACACACCGGTGGTGCTCAGAGACTACTCCTGGCTGTTTGGAGGTGAGGTATGGGGAGAGGATTAAACGTGGATTGGTCACATAAAAAGCAAGCTCATTGACCACTATTAACCTCTCCCCCCCATTGAAATGGGCCTATTTTTCTTTAAAAAATTCACAGAAATTTTTAAAAAGAGAAAACTCTACCATTTAAACACGAACTTTTGGGCGCCAGAGAGCGTCTCCAAGGGCAGACTCCCGGGTTTCCATGCGGGAATCAGAACCATTCTCTGAGCACTATAGGGCACACTAACCTCCCACCCCAAATAAAAGTCAGGGTACATGGCTTAACTTAGAACTTTAAATATGTTGAGTAAAGTCGAGCCTGTATTACGATCTCTCATTTACAATTTTTTAAAAATTTTTTCCTTTCTTTTTTTATTGAGATAATAAATTTACAAAGTTTTATATATTTCAGGGTATAGTTTCACACCTCTTCAAAATATCTTACCATACTCACCACCGAAATTCCAGGATTTTTCCTCAAAAATGGGGTGGCTTAAGTATATTTTCCAGGCCTTGAGTATATTTTCCACAGCAACACACTTCCCTCTTTCTACATTCACCTCATTTAACCCAGCACTATTTTTCATCTTTCATTGTAATAAGATTGCGTCACCTCAGTTTTTACAGGGATAGTGCAATTTCACCAGTTAAGGGAAAGGAATGTAGTGTTTTAGGAAAAGAACACTTTCCTGTAGTACTAACCTTAGTTTATGAAACAAAAGCCAAGTTTCAGTCTTGGCTCCTCCCGCCTTAACTGGGTCCTTAGATAAGTTTTTAATGAGTATTAACAATAGGTAGAGTAGGAGCCTGAGCGATAGCCTAGCGGGTAGGGGCGTTTGCCTTGCACGTGGCCGGCCTGTGCCGGCCTGGGTTTGATCCCTGGCATCCCATATGGTCCCCTGAGCACTGCCAGGAGTAATTCCTGAGTGCAGAACCAGGAGTAAGTCCTGAGCGTTCCCAGGTGTGACCCAGCAAAAATAATAATAATAATAATAATAATAATAATAATAATAATAAAATAAAAATAAAAAATAATAAAAAAAACAATAGGTAGAGTGATTGGATTAAGGGAAAAAATTAAAATAAGAACAAACCAGAAACTAATGTACCAGTCATTAGGGCTTTTCCTTTTCCTTAACAGATGGATATCTGGGCAGTTTTCATCTCTCAACTGCACCTTATAGAAAAACCTCATTTTCTCTAAAACTGGGGAATCAGAACAGTGAGGGGGAGAGCAGACCTAAAACAGAAAAGGAAAGGCACCATGAAATGCTCCCTGTGAGCCTCAGGAAATGGCTTCCTTTCTCTGACGAAAGCAAAGCAGCCTTACAGCCTATGAGAAAATGATGGGGCCCAGCCACATACTCCTCACCTGATCCCAAACCCTGCAGGCTGCCCTAGGTAAGAGCACCTTCGACTGGAGGGCAGTGCAGTGAATGGCAATTTTCGGGGGGAAAGCCTGGCTAGTTCGACCTGGCTGTGAGACTTTGTTCCTGCGATGACAGAAAAGGCAGCAGGGTGTGTGGCGAGGAGCGAGGGTTGGAAGGGTTATAAGAAGTCATCGGGGAAGGAACTGGAAAAAGAGTAAATGCCAGGAAAAGTTTTTCCTAATAAGGGGGTGGAAGGATGAGATAAGTGCGATTGGGCCAATTAAAAGCATCACAGAGTCACAGGAAATGAAAGATTCCAAATCACTGACCCAATGGCCTAAAATAATGAACATGAACAAAAATAATCTCTGGAAGCTTAAAAACTCACCAACATGCTGTCAAAAGAAAAAGGGAAACATTGCTGAGAGAAAGGCAGCAGGAAATTCCCAAGCCAGGAATTCTAGAGGTCAAGGACATTTTTAGGGCGAAAACTACAAAACTGGCACTTTGGGTGTGGACCACATACGTTGCTCCGGCCTGACAGCCACAGAGCCAGCCTGTGGCTGGTCAGCCCAAACAGAACCGCCAGGGCCACACACACCGTTAGGTATGGTTTTACCCGGATAATTTGTACGTAATCTTAAACTTTGATCCAGATGAAATCTCAATGATTTGAGTTTCCCATAGGTAATTAAAGGTTTTAATAAAATTTAGAAAATAATTCTTGGGGATTATTCTCCGGAAATGTATAAGAGACTTTAGGAAAACAGGCTGCTATCTCTGGAGACCCTCTGGTGAGTTTTTGTCTACTAGGCATTTTAGCTAGTTCATCTACCACTCAAATAGATCACCACGTGTTCATAGCAGCCTTATCACCACAATAGGAGAGAGCAAAACTGCAGTAAAAAGTGGGTCAGAAAAAATAAACAGAAACTTCCAAAGAAGAAATTCAAATGGCCAAAAAGCACATGAAAAAGTGTTGTTCATCATTAATTATCAGGGAGATGCAAATCAAAACAACAATGAGGTATCATCTCACACCACAGAGACTGTCACACATCCGAAAGAGCAAGAACAACCAGTGCTGGCGTGGATGTGAGGAGAAAGGGACTCTCATCCACTGTTGGTGGGAGTGCCGACTGGTCCAGCCCTTTTGGAAAACAATATGGACATTCCACCAAAAACTTGATATTGAGCTCCCATTTGACCCAGCAATACCACTCCTGGGAATATACCCTGGAGACCCAAAACACACAGCAGAAACACTACCTACACTTCTATATTCATCGCAGCACTAGTCTCAATAACCAGAATCTGAAAACAACCTGAGTGCCTGAGGACAGAAGACTGAATAAAGAAACTATGGTACATCTACATAATGGAATACTATGCAGCTGTCAGAAAAATGAAGTCCACGAAATTTACCTGCAAATGGATGGACATGGAGATTATCATGCTGAGTGAAATCAGTCAGAAGGAAAAGACAGATATAGAATGACTGCATTTGTTAATGGGATATAGATATCAGTGTTCTACTAATGTGGGGAATGTTAATGCCAGAGTAGAAGTAAGCGTTGAATGTGCACAAAGAGATTTATATTATAATCCCCAAATCTGTAAGGAAAATGACATTGTATAAGAGAAGGGCAAGGGAGAGTAAGAGAGAGAGAGAGAGAGAGAGAGAGAGAGAGAGAGAGAGAGAAATGAAAAATGCCTGCTATAGAGGCAGGCCGGGGGTGGGGTGGAAGGGAATTTGGGGACATTGGTGGTGGAACAGGGCACTATGGAGGGGACGGGTGATAGAACATTATATGACTAAAAACCCAATCATGAACATCTTTGTACGGGTGTACCTCATGGTGGTATAATAAAAAAATTTAAAAATCCCTGGCATCCCATTCGGTTCCCCGAGAACTGCAGGAGTGTTTCCTGAGTGCAGAGCCAAGAGTAGTTCCTAAGTATCACCAGGTGTGACTCAAAAACCAAAATAATAAAAGAAATTGATTAAATGTTTAAAAAAAAAAGCGGGTCAAGACCAGAAACCCAGGGAATAGGGGGCAAAACTGAGGATGTTTTCAGAGGAAGTAACATCTTAATACCCAGCTATGCGGGGCCAGCTACATGCATGACTGGCTAAGGCTCCATTTTGGGAAGACTTCAGGTTTCTGGGTTCCTGCTCTTCTGGGAAATAAATGATGATTTATCTTAATGATAAAATTCTAAGAGACTCCAGATTCTCTGGTAAGCACAAAAAACTCAACTTTCAGAGATGCCGGCAATTCAATATTGCATGTAAAAAGACAGAAAGCTACAACTGCATCCTTGATCTAGTGATGAAGTGTTGGGGCTTAAAGGAACCTGAGAGACCACATATTCAATCCCTGTAGAATGTGTGTGGCCTAAGGCTGCTGCAGAGCTTAGAGAGAGCAGGTGCCACACTCTAGGTCCCCTGACTTCTAAACCTAAGCCCTAGCTCAAACATTTAATCTATGGGTATATTTTATAGTTTAAGACAATGAATCAATCAAATAGCTCATAAAATGCATTAGCAGCTTGACTAGTGGTTTTCTTAAAAATCATCTTAATCTCCCCACTGTACCCTGGAGAAGTCTCTTACCTGCTGTCAAGATGCTGTATTTTTGAGTTGGGTCAGACAACCTGATTTATAGGTGATCATTTAGTAACAATATGCAAAGCAGCTTACAGTTAAACAGAACTGCATAGTTCTGGTTTAGCTGTTTTTTCCCCTACCTAACAGATATGAGAACACATAACAATACTAAGTAGAAAAGCTTGCTTACAAAACTCAACTCTTGTAACAAATTCTTGTGTAAAAGGAAGGACCCTGACATTCACCTGGGTTATGTCATTTTATAACAAAATGACTCATGGAAAATGTTGTTTTATAATCTGGTCAATAGTTAAGTAGATTAAGAACAGAATTGGGAAGGTTAGAGAGCACAGGGGTTAAGACACTTAGCTGTGCAACAGCAGACACTGGTACCCCATGTGGTTTCCTGGGCAACTGGGACTGATCTCTTAGTATGGTCAATGAGTAAGCCTGAGCACCATTGATATCACCCCAAGCCAATAAAATAACATTTTAAGGGGCCGGAACAATAGCCCAGAGGGTAGGGCATTTGCCTTGCGCGACCGGCCCAAGCTGTTCTGGGTTTAATCTCCGGCATCCCATATGGTCCCTCCGAGCACCGCCGGGAATAATTCCTGAGTACAGAGCCAGGAGAAACCCCTGAGCATTGCCGGGTGTGACCCAAAAAAGAAAGTTTTAAAATAACATTTTAAATACAAAAATTCTCTTCTAAATAGACTATTTTAGAACACAGGAAAATTGAACAGAAAGTAGAGCTCCCATATACCTCCTTGTCCTGTGATGTATATTTTCTTGTACTCTAATATCCCAGCCCATAAAGATGTGTTATCACTGATGAGCTGATGTTGACATCATTATTGAGGTCCGTTATTTACATTAGTCCATCCTTAGTGCTCCACGTTCTATGGCTTCCAACAATTGTACAATGACGTCTTGCCACTATAGTGTCATACAGAAGAGTTTCACTGGTCTAAAAGCTTGTTGCTCCACCTATTTTCTCTTCCCTCCTCCCAAACCTGAGAACTGTTTTTTTTTTTTATAATTTAGTCTTTCTATAATGTCATGTCATTTGAATCATATAGTGCCTTTTTCAGATTGGCTTCCTCCACGTAGTAATAAATATTTCATATTCCTCTATCTCCTTTGTAAATATTAGTATTATTATTAGCCATTTTAATTGTACTCAACCCTGCAGTATTAGGGGCCCCAGGGAATACCATAGTGCTGGATCAGGGTGGATGGTGCTTAGGACTGAATTTAGGGCTTTGGACATGTTTGCGATGAGCTCTACACTTGAGCTGTAACCCTGTGGTACGCCAAAGTTTGCACTTGGGGCACCTCACACTTGCAAGACAGATGTCATTGCTGATTGGTAAAGAATACTAACATTCTGACCCATTCACCTGTTCAATGCCATCTTAATTGCTTCCAAGTTTTGGGAATTAAGAGGAAGGCCTACCATTAAGTGTGGTGTTCGCTTTGGGTGTTTGCAGACACATTCCTGATCAAGCGACAAGGCTCTTTATCTATCTCTGAGGCTGTTTGTCATGAAAGTATGTTGGATTTTTTCCAATGTCTTTTCTATGCCTTTTTCAATGAGTCTAATGAAAGGATCATAGCATTTTCCTTTTTTACCCGGTTGATGTATTTCATTTATGAACTTTCAAATGTTGTCAGACTTGCATATTTGGTACAAATCTCACTGTGCTGAGAGCAACTTTTTATCTTTTATACTAACAATCAAATCAGTTGTTTTAAGTTATATTTGTTGATTTTTATAAACACCTGTTTTTAACTAAAGAGCCCATCAACAGCCCTGATAAATCTGATATAATTTAATTCTAGTATTTAATTCAGAGACTCTTCTAAGTCCCCATAAGTTGTCTCTCATCCTCTTTTTCTACTCAGACACACACAAATTTAGTACCAGATTTTGACAATTAGACTGGTGTAAAATTTGTCTCACAAGGTACAAAGTAACTTTTAAGTTATATTTCTTTTAAGTTATATTTGTTGACTTTTATAGTCAGCCAACAGCAAAAGGAGAGAAAAGTTAAGAGATAAACACGTGTTTCAAAAATGACTTTTATTGTTACATTCCAAAGAGACAAGAGAATGAAAGCAGCCATTTATCCAGTAGCTGTTGAACCTTTTAGGGAAGAACCCAGGACCTCTAGTCCAACTTCAAAGCTGAGCACACCAGAGCTCCACTAGCTGCCTCTCAACATGACTGGAAACACTAACAAATACACATATGTCATCAGTGAGGGAGCCTTGGGTTTAAAAAAGGAAAATTTCTTTATTGCAAATGGCTAGGTGCTTAGGAGTCATCCTTAAAGATACTAGGAGAAGACTATGTTTAGTCATTAAAACTAGCAAAGAGCCAGTTCGTTCTCGGATGCATTGCATCAGACATCACAGTACATGAAGAGAACCTGCATTTTGTGAAGAACCACCACGCAATTCAAGACCCAGTGTACCACCAAGTACAGCCACAGGCTGACATATACTAGATATATTGAGTCAGTGCAAAATTCAAATGGGTAAGTCCAGGCTCTGATGAGACCGGCTCTGCTGTAAAATATAAATGAAACTTGAAAATAGAAGGAAAAGTCTATTTACAAAATTTTACTTAGTAAAGTGCCTTGAGAAAAGTTAGGTTACACACTACCCACAAATCCCGCCCCTTCCCTGCCAGAAAACACCAAAAATCAACACTGAAAATTATCTTGAAAACCAAGTTACAACTGTGTGGTGAAACGGAGTGTGTCTTCCAGGTGAAGGACTTCAAGATAATTTACAGGCAGATTTACTTTTATTAGTAAAGTTCACATATAGGAAAAGTTTATCGGTTGACTTTGAGGATGTGCTTTTAAAAACTTATGCGATTAATACATGAACAAGAAAAGAAAACACCAGCATGGTTTGTGTTCCCAGTTTTGAATTTTCCAACAAAAGGTGACAAAATCAATGGGGCACTAAACGAAACCCATGAAAACTTAATCCTTCCCAGCTGTTCACCTTGTTTCTTTTTAGTGCCTTGAGTTTCGTTCCCTATTAGCTGAGGACAACATGCCTGTCAAAGACAGATTTCCGCTGCTCTTGAACTTGAAGCTTCCAGCGCTGCTGGGCATATTCTACCTTATTCAGGACATTGGCGCGGCTGCGGGAGGCGGGCGAGGACATCGTGAGCATTTGCAAAAGGCTGATGATCCTGAAAGTGCAGGAATGGAAAACATCAGAGTGTGACTGGTGTAAAACATGCAAAACAGTTACCAGCCATGGAGGTGTCGGCAGCTCAGTTCTCCCAGGAACAGCCAACTACTGCTAGGCACTCATGGGCCAGTAGGAGGATGCACTCAACTACACATACAGGGTTTTGTAAAATGTTTCCCCTAAGTTGGGGCAGAGCAATAGCACATCAGGTACAGCATTTGCCTTGCACTCGGCCAACCGGGTTTGATCCTCGGCATTCCATATGGTCCCCCAAGCACCGGCAGGAGTAATTCCTGAGTGAAGAGCCAGGAATTACCCCCGAGTGTCGCAGGGTGTGACCCAAAAAAGCAAAAAAAAAAAAAAAAAAGTTTCCATAAGTCACAGTTTTTAGAGGCAGTTCCCTTGGCAATGGACTAATACAGAAGCTGTTCATGTTAAAAAAAGAGAAGTCCGACCCGGTAGGAAAAAGGGAACCTCTTTTTGGGGGAGGGAGATGGTTGTGATCATGGGCACACACCTTGCATGTGCAGGAACCTATGTTCAAATCCTGCACCAGGTGTGGTCCTGGCGGCCCCAGAGAACCATTGGGGTTTGTCCTGGCAGCCCTCTGCACTGCCGGGCCGAGTAGCCCTGCATCACTGAGCTGAGTAATGAGCTGCTCACCAGCTAAGCCACGGAGCACCAGGAGTGGCCCTTGAGTCTCCTGAGCATTACCTGGGAGTCCTCTCCCTGCCCCAAACTAAATAACCAAAAGAAACAAGAAAAAAATCATGCTACTATCTACATGATATAAATATGGGAGGTAGGGTCTTTCCTTGCCTATTAAATATCACACAGGTAATCTATGGTAAAGACCAATTTCTTAATGTCCTGACTCCCATTATGTTAGAATAATTTAATTGTCATCCTTGGAAGATGAACTTACAGAAACTCCTATTAGTTCATTTTAATTTCTCTTGGCACCCTCAATACATGCACTAAACGGACTGGTTTCCAAAAGTCTCTCACTGTCCTCTAGCCCCATTATGTAATAAAGAAGACAGCTCAAGTATAACAACTCCCCTCTGTTACCAAGGAGAGCAGGAAGTCTACCCTCAGCGGTTTTTGTTCAAGAAGGCTTGAGCCTTTCATTGCTGAGCACCCAAAGGCTTTCATGGTAGGGGCTGCCTCAGCAAAGGGGCAACAGAAGGTATTTGTATAGAAACCAACTTATGCTGGTCAAAGGAAACCAATGCAGCTAAATGTTTGTAGTCATTACACAGAAAACCACCACACTAATCTACGAAGGAGATATAAACACAGCTGCTTAAATGACAAAGAGCATTCAATATTAATTTACTGTTTTTGTTTGCTTTCCCTTGATCTTTCTTCCCAAACCCCAAGTTAGTAAAACTGCTGAAAGTCCCAGCACAGCATCCAAGCAGTAAGTCCTATACCGCAAGCTTCACTTCTAGGAAAGAAGCAATACTGTTCTTGCATATGTCTGCAAAAGCTCATTATATACCCTGGGCAGGAGCCGACATGTCCAGGAAAAGCCACACATGACTCCCAGCTCTTTCTGTAACTATAACTACACATTGTGACACCTGGTCTTCCTTTCAACAGTAAGATCTTTATACAATGTCAGCATTTCAAAGCCATCAAGGAGTTTTCTATAAAGACCCATTCCTGCCTCCTTTACTAAAACTCCCTCAACTTCTCCCTGAATTTAGGGAATAGCTTGCACAAAGCAACTGCATTTGTTTATTTTAAACCTTATAAATAACTGTAAAACCAATTCCACAAGAGTTAAGTGCTTCAAATATATATAAAATAAAAATAACAGGGAAAGAGGGTGGCTAATGTTGCTAGATTTCCCATAAGGAAATAAAACAAATCCAAGGTCACTGAACAAATGAACATAAACACTAAAACTTAACTCAACTAACCTTGACTTGGTGTCATATTCTCTCAGTGCACTGATTCTGTTCAGGTGGATTAAAATGACACTATAAGAATCAGGTGCTTCAGTGAACTTGTACATAAAATCCTATCACCATGGGTTTGTCTTGAGATAAACAAGACCAGGAGGGAGGATGCACTTTATCAGCAGCACCACCTCTCAAGTTCACAGCCTGCTACCTACTCCTCCAGATAAGGAAAGAGCAATGGTAAAAGACTAAACAAACCCTTTAATCCTGGAGGTCTCTTCTCTACCTATTAGAACAAGACTGAACTAGCTGCCATGGCAGTGAATTCTGGGAGAATGCAAATAGACCTGTCCTTTTATATGTTTACCCTTTTTACACTTGATAAAATTACAACAAATACAAAACACGTTTTAATGCAATGCTTTGATAATAGCAATGATGTGTCATGGATATCTGATACTATAAATATTGTGATTACTTGCAGTGAACTTCTTAAGTATTTGTAATGACTACACAAAAAATGGGAAAAGTGAAAACAGAATTTAATAAAGGTATCTGTAAAAGTATATCTTGGATACGAGGCAACTATAGAAATTAAAATTTAACTTTTTTTGGTACAGAGGTGTCAACACAAAGTCACAGCTCCATTGAGAAACCTCACTCTGCCCCAAATCCATGAAACATTCAGGAGTCAGCTAGACCCTCAGAGACAATGACCTATAAGGCCAGTTCATGCACAGAATTCATTACTGTCTACAAGGTTACTAAGCACCTTACCCCATCAATGGTGCCTTTTTTACTCGTTTTCACTTACACATTTGTGCATTTGAAGTTTGGCATTATTATATTATCTACTCCTAAAATCAGGAACCAGATATTTAATGTTGTGAAATATGCTGGTTAAGTCTGACTTTCTAGCTTTGGGCCTATAATTAAAAGACTTAAGTGACCTTCGATAAATAACATGTTCATAAGTTTGTAGTCCTCAACTGTGGGTTATTTTGACCCCACCAACTGCCATCACCAGGACAGGATGTTTGTGGCATCCAGTAGGTGGCAGGCACAGAGGCTACTAAGCATTTTCCAATGAGCAGGACAGCCACCCCTACAAAGAATTATCCAACCCAAAAAGCCAATACAGTGAGGCCAAGGAAACCTGTCATATATGAATGAAAATAACATGGGAACAGTTTGAGACTCCGACACATCTAGGGCAAGATTCCGGTCTGGTTCAGCTCCCACATCAGCTGTCATGTTGCCTTTCTCTCAGCACACCTCTGTTCTGCTACGGGATCAGCACTGCTGCATAACTGTCCCACTGCTTTCGCGTAAGTACTGGGAAAATGTTAAAAAAAAGCTTCACATAATTATTGCACCCAAATTTTGTTGTTCTTTGGGACACACCTCACTGTGTTCAGGACTTAAACCTAACTCTGTGCTCTGGGATTACACCTAGTGGTGCTTGGGGACATGTGGTACTGGGGATTGAATTAGGGTCAATCACATGCAAGGCAAGCACCTTAATCCCTATATTATCTCTCCAGCCCCTCAACTTTCTGCAAAAAAAAAAGTCCTTTTCATCTGTTGACAGAGATGGGCTGTGTGCAGAATAAGAACTCACCCCAACGTCATCATCGCTCTGTATCAACTGTGAATGTCCAAAGAGGCGTCTCTTCAGTATGGGTTCAACCAGAGTAAGATACACCATATACAGAAGCAGAAGGCCCAAAATGGAGAGATAAATTATAATGGTAACCTAGAAGATGTTAAAAAATAAGTTAATCTCTATTTAAGCTAAGAAATCAGAGTTCTGTATAACAGTAAAGCACAGTGAAGTCATAGCTATCTGCTAAGCACATAGGATTCTCATACAAACCAGATTACAATATAAGAAACAAAGCCAATATTTATTTAACTATTACTTAAAGAAAGAGGTCATAAGCATTTTGACTTTGGGATCCTTTTATGAGTTTTTAAACTCTTTTCTTCACCTACTGCTTATCACAATCATCACAGCCAGCAATTTTCTCTTTTTAAGTGTCCTAGATTCTGCTGTCAAAACAACCTAAGGAAATCCTAACAGAAAAGTAATTTAGATGATTCAACAAAAATAGCCCTCTAGATCAACTTAGATGTAACTTACTTTTATACAAGTAATCTTGAGATGTGTGTGTGTGTGTGTGTGTGTGTGTGTGTGTGTGTGATTGAGGGTCTCACACTAGGGTAACTCCCCAGAGGTGCTTGGGGACCCGAACTATGCAGGGGACTAAATCCGACCCCCTGCACACAAAGTCTGCACGCAACCCACTGAGCAATCACTCTGGCCCAATTCTGAGATCTAGGTCTGTGTGCCATCAAAAAGTAAAGTGTGACACCTCCCACCATAAGATCTATATTAGAAAACAGGCAATATCACAAATTGGCAAGAATGTGGAGAAACTGAGCATTCGTACATTGCTGGTAGAAAAGGGAAATGGTACAGCCACTCTGGAAAAACAAATTGGCAGTCTCTTAAAAAGTTAGACATAAACTCACCTAAAGGATCTGCCTGAGTAAAAGGAAAACATGTATACACACAAAGATGTGCGTACAGATATTCAGGACAGTATGATTCATAACTGCAAATCTGGAGATAATCCAAATATCCAGCAACTGGTGAACAGATCATCAAAAAAGAAGGTACCTCCAGATTAACAGAATACCACTTAGTAATAAAAAGGAAGTAAATACTGATACATGCTACAACATACCTAAACCTCTGAAACAGACGCTAAGAGAGAAAACCCATAGAAGACCATGTACTGCATTATGTGACGGCACGGAGAGACAGGGAGCATACCTGGGCCATACCCGGACTACACCTAGCTAATGCCTCCCCGTTAACCCACCAGGCCTCTCCACGAGGCAGGCAGCAAGCACACCCACTGCTCCTCTGTGGTCAGTTTAGAGGCATAAAAGGCAGGATGGGGAAAGGAAAAGGGGTAAGAACTGCAGTTCAGGTAATGAAAATAGATTCTGGATGTCCAATGCTCTTTCTTTTTAAGATCCCACCAAAAAGTTACAGGAAGGGAGAGAATCTTCGCTTCACCTTGATGGTGACGGAGCTCCTTTCCTCATATTTACACTCACAGCGCAAACAGTATGCCTCAGCGTCAGGCCCCCTCACAGGCATGGGCTCCACAACATGAAGGCAGTCGCTGAAAAAAAAAACACAAAGGAAAATATTCCTTCAGCTTGGCTAGGCTTCCAAAGCACACTAGTAAAGTCTCCTGAATTATTAAAGTCATATAATAGAAGGAGCAAATGTACCATTCCAAATATCAGCACTCAGGTCAGACCAAACAGCCTAAGAAACCAAAGGTGCACATACGGTAGTCGTCCACTTCCAAAGTCACTACTATAAAGGGAAAATGTGTCTGAAAATTTCCAAAAGGGTTGAAGACTACTCAGGAGACCATGTAACACATTTGTTCCTAAGCAAAAGTGCTTTAAGTGACTTCAAGTGGCCTGGGACACTGTTCAAATATGAGATTTTTCTCTTTACAAATTAAGTAACATTTTTTAACTGATACAGTATGATTTAACAGTTGGTAAATTCTGAAACTAAACACCAAATATGCATTGCTATAGTAGAAGCAACTACTTTTCTAATGAGACAGGCTCTTGATAAAGCACCCAGGGGCAAGAGAGGCAATACTGGGTCAGGTGGTTGCCTTGCAATGTTCACGGATGGTCCCCAGTACTGGCACCGTCACTCCTGCACAGTCAGGAATAGTTCCTGAGCATTGCTGAGTGTGGTCCCCAGTAACCACCACCCTCTCCCAAAGGAGAAAAAATGATGTAGGGTTAAAATGACAAGTACATTTTTTTCTTTGTTTTTTTTTTTTTGGGGGCCCATCTGGCAGTACTCAGGGTCACTCCTGGGTCTGGGCTCCAGGAATGTACGGTATGACTTAATAGTTGGTATTCTGAAACTAAACACTTAGTGTAGTTCACCAGGTCCCCTGGTGATGCTCAGGGGACCACATGGGGTGACAGGAATTGAAACCGGGTCAGCTGTTTGCAAGGCAAATGCCTTGCCTGCTGTACTATCAATCTGGCCCCCAACAACATTTTTAAATGAAAACTGATCACCGTGAAGAAATATATTAAAAACAATAAAAGGCTGAATGTTTTCACTATTGGATGTTCCTTCTCCATATACCCCATCCCTCTGTTTCTAAGCTAAAAAAAGATTTTTTTTTTTAAACTAAACATCAATTTAAGAAAAAAGCACTTTTGGCATTCTTCCTAGCTACTAAGAGTCTACCCCTTACCGTCAGCAGATGCCAACCAAGACTCCTACCAAGTGCTCTCGGTGCCCAAGAGCTCCACTGCAGTAGCCAGTCTCACTCCACCGGCCCTCCTGGGGCGCACAGTGCTCTAGGCTGGTTCTTTCACGCTCACCTAGCAAAATTACTTTTTAGTGTTCTATTCCTTTTTAATTGTGACATTAGGAAGAAAATTCCAACTGTATAAATGGCAAAAATGTTTAATGTTATCCTTAAATAATTTTAACAAATGGAAAAAAAAATAAAACCTGTTGAATTTCAAATAAGGGCAAGTTCCCGTGTCTCACACCATTCCAGAGTGTGACATCTGCTCCAGGCAGAGACTAGTAATATCTAGCCTAGACAGGCACAAAATGGGCAGAGGAAGCTAAGCGCCACCACAGGCTTTTAACCTCACAGTCACGGGGTGACCCAGTCCAGCTCTCAGAGGCCACGTGCACCGGGTCAGGTTGAATCAGCAGCTGCAAAGGCGCCAGGGCTCCCTGCCTCTGAAGCTCAAGAAAAGGACAAGCGTCCCCCATTCTGCTTCCGAGTTCACTTTCAGTAGTTGCCCCAGCAGTTGTACCTAAGAATCACTAGGGCGTTTCTTTAGAACTGCAAATACAGCTTAATAACAAGGACCCAGTGATCTGTAAGGGCTGGCCAAAGTGGCAAGGAAGAAAACTGGCTCTAGTAGGTCAGTATAAACAGAACCCGGATACAGAGCCAACCACGTTAGCTGCTAGACAACAACGCCCCCTCGTGCCCAAAGGCGGACATCATTAGGTTTTTTGTTTGCGGGCCTGCGATAGACCAGGGATCAAACCCCGGTTTCCTGCGGGCAAACAAGTGCCATAACTACCTACTGCTCTGGCCCCGACATCACCCGTTTTAAACCACACCCCTAACACAAACTATAGGATTATAACCTTTTTCGGGTCAACCAGCATAAATCACAGAAGAAGTAAAGTTTACAACTGGAAAAACATGGGAAGTTAGAGGTAAAAAATCTAACTCGGATATTGGATAGATATTAGATAGATAAAAATCTAACACAGATATTGGAGGCCTTGCAGAGCCACAACTTTGTCTAATTATACTTTGTATCTTTCTAACGTCAATTAAAAATGTTCTACCATGGTAAAGGCAGGAAAGCAAGTAAAGGAGGGAAGACCTAAAGGAGGCTGTTTCCGAACAATCAGTGATGAAACGAAACTATCGTTCTAAGGTGGATTGAGAAGTAGAGGGGCTGCAGACAGGACGGAAGAGGTTGAAGAGGGGGCATGAGGTTGAAGAGGGGGCATGCTTTGCAGGCAGGAAGTCCTGGAACCCAGCATCATAGGTATATCCCCAAACCATAAGGTAAAATGTCAGAGGAAAGATTGGTGCTAAAGAAATAAAAAGCTGGGGCCGGGCGATAGCACAGCGGGTAGGGCACGCGGCAGACCCGGGTTCGATCCCCGGCATCCCATATGGTCCCCCAGTCACCACCAGGAGTAATTCCTGAGTGAAGAGCCAAGAGTAACCCCTGAGCGTCGCTGGGTGTGGCCCGAAAAAGCAAATAAATAAATAAATAAATAAATAAATAAATAAATAAACAAAAAGTTACTTTCATTTACTACTCAAATAACAGACATCAAACTCTATTACTGATACATAATAACAGTAAACTGATTTTTTAAGTATTCACTATGGAAAATTTATAGAAGTAACAAAAAACTTATTTATGCTTTTCTCACTCCCCCATAATAACACTGTTGCTGCATGATGGTGAGTCCACACACCCGACCTGGTGCTACACATTTAGATGTGGCGCTCACTGGTCACACCCTTCAGTCTGCACACACGTGACAGCAGTGTGGCAAAGGCTTTACTGTATCGGGTCTCCATCAGCAGAGCCACCAGGCACAGCGGAGTTGTCAGGATCCGCTCAGTGCATGAAACCACGCTAGGGTCTCAACTCATGGCCTCACACTTACAAAGCTGGTGCCTTGACTGAGCCACCTCCTACACCCCCCTAAGCTGCCTTTTACTATATGAAGCAACCGCTGATACTGAAACCGTAAGAACGGAGAGACCGGGAGACAGGACATGGCTCGGAAGCATGGCTGGCATGCACCTACCTGGGTTTGATTCCCGCCCTCGTGGCGCTCAAGCACTCTGGGTGCAGCTGTGGAGGCCCCGAGCACCTCCAGGGGTGGCTCCGCAGGCCCTTAGCGCCAATGAGTGGCTGGGGCAGCCCTGGCATTGCAGGGCCTGAGATCACATCCTTGGCCCTGCCCTGACAGCTGGTCAGCTGAGAATCACTTTAGAGCCCAGACCTCCTGGAAGAACTGCTAAGAATATAGCGATATCGGTTTGTAATACATGACAACTTAAATGGGACCATTTAGTTACAAGAATTTCTCAGTGACTTATGTATCAAATATCATATTGAATCAATATACAGGACAGGAAGAAGAGACAGTAGCAGTAGTGAAATTAAACAGTCAGCTTAGAATATTTTAACTGTGTGAATTTAACTTTGCCTTTAAACCTTTGCTGGTCACCATGTATGCATTGAAGTACATAGCACCTAGAGCTATTTCCTGGTAGGCTTATCCTGATACTCTTCCACTGTGGTTACAAGCCATTAAACATCAATTCCACCAACAGGAGCTATTCCTCCCTGCTGTAAAACACTTTTCCAACCATGTCCTGGCACAGGCAGAATAAGCCATCAGCCATAAGGTTCCCTGGATAAATGGAAAAGACTGCTGAGAGCTTAGCCAGTCAGGACCTCAGTCGTCAGGACTAGACGGATCGATATACTGAATATCTAGGTATTCACGGCACACCATAGGGAAACGGATATATAGGACTCATCTGCGTTCCTTCTGAGCCTTCTGACACTTTAAAAGTGTTTTCTCAAGGTGGGTGATACAGCCCCATGGGAGCACTGCACTGACTCAGGAACTGAGGGTTGAGGGGGACTTTCTGTTAGCTTAAACAAGTAGATTTCCAGAGGGACACAAAGTAAGTTTTTTTTTTTCTAGAAAAGTGGTAGTAGGCAAAATAAATTTGAGACACTGCTTTCAAATAGTCTTCTATATTTGACAATATGGCATCAAATCTACAAGTTGGAAAATTATAACCTAAATAAGTCTTGTATCATGCACTCGGGTTTTAATTTCACTTTTTAATAAAATATAATTATATATTTTAACTTAAGAAGGAATACTTGAAAAGAACACACTAAATAAAACATTCTGGTCTTGGTTTGTGTTTTTTTTAGTGCCAAGGATCAAAACAGGGGACTCCACATATACACATGATCTCTGACCACTGGGCCATCTCCCGGCCTGGAGGAACATTCTGGGGTAATAGTGTCAATCCCAGGAAGAAAGTTGACAGGCGGGACGGAGCAGGTACAGTATTTTATATTTCAAAATAAAAAAATGACTAGAAAGTTTAAGTATTTTATTTATATTATCATTATTTGGGTTTTTTTTTTTTTTTTTTGCCTTTTTTGGGTCACACCCGGCAATGCTCAGGGGTTTCTCCTGGCTCTGCACTCAGGAATTACTCCTGGCGGTGCTCGGGGGACCATATGGGATGACCGGGGATCGAACCCAGGCAGGCAGAGGGCCGCCACGTGCAAGGCAAACGCCCTACCCGCTGGGCTATCGCTCTGGCCCCTATTTGGGGGTTTTGTTCTGTTTTATAGCCACACTCAATCCTGGCTCTGAGCTCAGAAAGCACTCCTTGTAAGGGTTGGAGGTTCCATATGTGGTGCCATGGATCAAAACTAGGTCAGCTGCACGCAAAGCAAGTGCTATACTTCTGTGCTACTCTTTGACCTATTATTATTACTATTATTTGGGGTTTAAGCCATATCCAGTAGTGCTGGGGAGCTACTCTCAGCTCTGGGGTGGGAGGGACAGCAGGGGATAATGTGAAGTGGGAGTGGAAATTGAGTCTTTCCAAGACCACAAGTGCCCTGTATGTGACACAGGCCTCCTGAACACAAAGCATGCACTCCAGCCCTGCCAGCCATCTCCCCAGCCCAGTAATTCTAATTTCAAAGGAATTATGTGTGTGTATGTAATGTATGTGTGTGTGTGTATTATATTTTTTTATTTATACATATTTTTTTTTACTTATATATATATATATAAATAAAACGGCAGAGCCTGGCAAGCTACCCATGTTTTATTTGTTATGCCAAAAACTAGTAACAATTATGGACCTCAATTCCATGACCTGAAGAATGGTTTGAGGCTCTTCCTGTCCCTTGAGCAAGCAGATGCCCTGGGCTACACTTGCTTGCCACAGGACATATGGAGATGTTACTGGTGCCCATTCGAGCAAATGGATGAACAACAGGAAGACAGTGATACAGTGATATATATATATATATATATATATATATATATATATATATACACACACACACACACACACACATATATATATACATATACATACATACTCATATATAAGAGTTATATATGAGTTTGAAGTGAGGCATTACCAATGAAGACAAAGCTCTGCCGTTAAATACAGTAGCCACATAGAGATGGAGACATTAAAAGGTGCTTAGTCAAAATTGAAGAATGGGGCTGGGAAACAGCAAAAGGCACAGAGCTGAGCTGCTGCCCGCTTGGCCTGTGCTGGGCTGATGAGGATTCCTAGAAGGGGGGGCAGGGCCAGGCTCCCCTGTCTCCCAGTCAGACCCCCAGAGGCCTGAAAACCTCATGCATCACAACCATAGCCACTTTCAAGGTCCGGACTTCACAGCTCGGCAGAGCCACACCCAATGAAACAGTTGAGTTTCAAGCCCAGGTATGCAGGGTTGGGTGATCGAATCACCAGGTTCTCTGAGGAGTTGAAGCTGGGGAGCCCTCCCCCGAACTCAATGCCCTCCGGCAAGGCCTGGTGGGCCGGCCTAGAACTGCAACTGGCTGGGACTGTACATGGGGGTGTCTCATGTCCCGTTTCCCACCCCCCTGTGGCTCAGAGCACACGCACATTATCTCAAAAACTAGTATATTTATCTAACTGGTATCCCATCACACTTTCTAGAAACGAAGTGTGTGTGCACAAGGTATGGTCTGGGGGCCACCTCGGTAATTTCCTAAACAGTGGATTCAAATGGCACAATGGAGATTTTAGGATCTCCACTGACTTTTATCTAACACCAGCTTTATTGACCGTATTTAGAGAAGTAGCTCCAACAACAAATATAGAATGGATTGTTCAGTGTATGAATAGGAAAAGCTCAAATAGACGTTGAGATAAATGTGAAATAAGTGTGGTCAGTAGCTGTAGTGATGGTGTGTCTGGGATTGTCAGTAGAAAACTACTGTGTTTGGGGCGGAGCGATAGTCCAGCGGTAGGGTGTTTGCCTTGCACGCGGCTGGCCTGTGCCGCCCGGGTTTGATCCCGGCATCCCATATGGTCCCCCGAGCACCGCCAGGAGTGATTCCTGAGTGCAGAGCCAGGAGTAACCCCTGAGCGCCGCTGGTGTGACCCAAAAAAGCAAAAAAAAAAAAAAAAAAAAAAAAAAAAGAAAACTACTGTGTTCTGGAAACCCAGAAAGTAAATCCAAGAACAGAAACTGGCCAGAACTCCCACACATCTGCCTAGAAAAAAAAAAAGGCATGACCTTATCATTACTGTTCCCTTCCATGAGCTGTAAGGATCAACATAATTGATGCTGGCTAAGTGAGCAGCCATCGGGGAGGGCATGGAGGGTGGGAGGAAATGCGGGTCTCTGGTGGTGGGGGGCACACCGGTGGTGGGATTGGTGCTGAATGATGAATCTTTCCAGCAACTGTACTATGAAAAAGTTTGCACTTTGTAGATCACGGTGTTTAAAATAAATCATTAAAAAAAAAAAAAAAGCTGGGGAAAAAAACTGAAGAATGCTATGAATGTAAAATAAAACCACATTTAAAGACAGCCTGGAGGGGCCAGAATGACTGTGCCGTGGGCAGGGCGCTTCTCCTGCATGCAGCTGACACGCATTCAATCCCAGCATTCCATATGATCCCCCAAGAACATCAAGGAGTAACAGGAGCAACCCCAGCAGTGCCCAGTGTCACCCTGCCCCAAAAGACATTTTAAAAAGACAGCACAGGGAAATGCCCACAGCCTGGAGCACACTCTGTGCATTCAGAAGACCCGGTTTTCCTCCCCAGCACAGCATGGTCTCCCAGGCAGTGCTAGGTGTGACCCAAGCACGAAGCTAGAAGTAGGCCCCAACATCACCAGGTGTGAGCTCCAAACAAAACATGACTATTTAAAGACCAGCGGCTGGTCAGGAACGCTGGGCTCATGCTCAGCACTGGGAAAGAAGCTCAGAACTGTAGGGCTGAAGCGACAGTGCAGTGGGTAGGGGCCTGCTGTGCATGCAGACCAGGGTTTGATCCCAGACATCCCATATGGTCCCCCAAACACCATCAGGAGTAATTCCTGAGTGCAGAACCAGGAGTGACCCCTGAGCACTGCTGGGTGTAGCCCAGAGACAAAAAAACTCAAACAAAAACTGCACAGTTGCTCTGAATGCTTTCTGGCAGAATTCAGGGGACCATATATGGTGCAAGGCAAGTGCCTTAACCCCTGTACTATCCCTATGACCTCAGGTTAAGAATTTGATTTTGGGGCCAGAGCAATAGTACAGCAAGGAGGGTGTTTTTGCCTTGCATGCAGCCAACTTGGGTTCGATCCTTAGCATCCCATATAATCCTCTAAGCACTGCCAGGAATAATTCCTTCGTGCAGAGCCAGGAGTAACCTCTGAGCATTTCCAGGTGTAACCCAAAATGCAAAAAAAAAAAAAAAAAAAAAGAAAAAGAAAAAAGTTGACATGCTTTTCACTAATTCAGAATGCTTACCAATCTTTCTGAGAGATGTTCTTATTATAAATATGCCCAGAATTCTCTTTGTAGGGAGGACAGATACATTTACATCGGACATCTTCGAAATTCTGTAACCAAAATGGAAATTTAGTATAGCTCATTGACAATTTAACATCAATATTTAAAAACCTGCACAGATCCATTTTGCTAAGCATCCCCTGCCAAATATTCTAGGCTTTTAAGGTTTTCTTTTCAAATTAAAAGTTTGATAGAAATCATTTTTAAAAATTCAGGGGTTTTTTGGGTAATATTAATAAAAAATTATATAATACATAACATCATTTTGAAGTAATGCCTAACACATAACTGGTGACTCTCCTGGGACACATGACCAGTGTGCTAAAGTCACCATCCACATGCCAGCAGAAAGACACACAGTAGACAGGTAACTCAGCCCACAAATAATACTCAGTACAAAAGGAAGGGAAAGCATCAAACTATTCACAATACAAGTCACAATTCTGCCCAACATTCTTCCATCCTTTGGTATAAGTGCTAACTCCTTTCATCCTTATCCATAAGGCATGGATAAGGATGAAAGGAGTTAGGCCAGAGTGCTATAGAGGGGGTGAAATTTTAAGAGGCAATGAACTGCAGTTAGAAGGGAAATAGCTCGAGTCTAGCCAAGCTCATTTTGGTTTACTCTTTCCCAGAAAACTTTGCTTCTCATCCCTAAAGGCAGATAGAATAACAAACAATAAAGTCAGCTTCTGGGGCTGGAGGAAGAGGTGACTAAATATGTGAATAGCAGGACTGGGAGCTGCCTCCTCAGCTGAGGGGCCCAGAGAAGGCCCCCTGGGTCTCTGAGCACTGGCCACTGATCCCATCCAGGGCTCAAGGCAGGCGGGGATGCTCACTCACTCAGCAGCCATTGGAGCATTTTTTGGGGTCAAACACTGTGCTAAAGGAGATGGGTTCTGAGAAACCTACACCACCAGTCCTGCTGGTAATCAGGATACACCCATGCCAAGAAGACATAAATAAATGAGAGTTACAATACAGAACATAAGTGCTCAGAGAGATATGCAGAGGGCTCCAGCAATAGCTTAAAAGTCCAGAGGGGGCTGGAGCTACAGCACAGCAGGAAGGGTGTTTGCCTTGCAGGCTGCCAATCTCCGGCATCCCATGTGGTCCCTGGGCACCGCCAGGAGTAATTCCTGAGCACAGAGCCAGGGAGTAAACCTGAGCATTGCTGGGTGTGACCCAAAAAGGAAAATAAAAGATTAGGAAAGTTGGGATGGAGAGAGTTCATGGGGCTGAGCACAAACTATGCACGTCCTCACCCGCATGGGCCCCTGAGCACTGCTGGAGGCTGATCTCTGGGCACAGAGTTGGGAGTAGCCCGTGTTTGCCATTGGGTGTGGTCCAAAGACAACAAACATCGCCACTACCACAGTGCAGACTTGGGGTTGTCCCTGATTCTGGGAAACGTCGACAGATCAACCTGTGATCTGTCTGCCCCATCTCAGTCCCCTGTACTCAGAGACATTAAAGCTTTCAACTCCGATGACGCTTACCCATCACTGGAGGGGGAGACTCCGGGGAAACAAAAAATAAAGCAGGGGTGAAGCCTACAACCTTACTTCTTGGGGAGATGAACCCCTCTGAGCTTTCCCACTAAAAGATCAGCAGAGGTCAGGAAAAGGAGCGGGTGTAGAGGGTGAGGTTACTTGGCAGATGAGAGGAGCGGCAGATGACCTGGAAGGAGGGGATCGGCCGGGATTGATGGGTCCGAGGCAGGACTTTTTGGAAGGGAAAGGGAGAGACAGTGAGGCTGCGGGATGGACCGGAGCACAGCAGGGCTGTCAGACCGCGAGGCCGGGTGCGGGGTGGGGGTGCGGGAAGGACCGGAACACAGCAGGGCTGTCAGACCGCGAGGCCGGGCCGCGGGGGTCTCAGAGGGGCAGGGGAGACTCGCAGGGCGGCGCTCGCGTCGGGACTCACCTTGGCGGCGCTTGACAGCGGCGCGAGCAGCAGCACGGAGAGCGCCAGGCCCGACAGGCTGAGCGCAGCGCCCAGGCTCGCCATGGCTGACGGAGCCAGCAGTGCCCACCGCCCGGGGAGGCCCGGAGAGCTGCTCCCGGCTGGGGCTCGGGCTCCTCCGGCTGCACTTCCGCCCGGGTCCCGCGTCACGGGCCGCGCCGGGTCAGCCGCCAAACACGTCCGCCCGGAAACGGTTCCCGGCGCTGAGGGGCCCGCGGCTGCACTGGCCGGGCCGGCGCCGGGCCTGCCCTGGGGAGCCGAACTGGGGGCTCCGGCGGCGAGCTGGTGCCGAGGATTGGAGGCGCGCAGGCTCTTGCCCACGGACTCGGAGGCGCTCGGATACCCGTCCCGGGCGCAGGTGCAGCGGGACCTGTGGCGCCAGGGAGCGGCGAATGCCGCGTCCCTCTCCTGCACACCCGGGAGCGATCCCGCGGCACCGAGGCCCGATGTCGGACCCGCAGACCCAAGTGGGAGGTTGTTCCCGGGCAGACAGCGCGGCCAGGATGGGTGCTTTGGCGGACATGGGACCGGCCTGCGCCCTCCCTCTCCGGGACCCCCAACACCTGCCGCCTGATGGAGAACTTTGGCATTTGGGGACGCTTCGGCATTTGGGAACCCCTCTGGCCGGGTTCCCTCACCCCGTTGGCGACGGTGCGGCCTGGACCTTATCTCCCAGACCCTGGGGGCGCACAGGACCCCTGGAGGAAGGCGACCTCGGGGCTGTGGGGGCACTGACCGGTGCACGTCAGCCGCCACGGGCACTTTGCGGGCCCTTTTGGAGATGCACCGTGTCTCAGTGAAAACATTTTTCATTCGGTGGGAACGGAGTTGCATGGTGCTGGAAAAGGAGCAGAGGAATGACTGACACTGGGCAAAACTGGACCTCTTTCCAAGCCTTAGCGCGGCATGAGGGGGGTTGAATTTGTAGCTTAGGAGCTTCAAATTGTACTCATGGAACCACTTTTTAAGCACATTTTTTGTTTTGGATTTAGGCCGTACCCGGCCGTGCTCAGGTGGTGGTGACTCACTCCTGGTGGGACTCGGGACTATATGGGGGTACCAGGGATTGAACCTGGGTCAGCTGAGCGCAAAAGCAAGCTCCTTACCAAGATGTCTGATAATTCCATTAAATATATTTAGACACTGGGGCCAGACAGGCAGTACAGGGGTTAAGGCACTTTGCTTTGCATATGTCTACAAGGGTTCACACGGCATGGTCTCCTGAGCACTACTGAATGTGGTTTCCAACCCCAAAGCATCCTTCACCCACCCCAAATATATCCCTTTCAAGTCCCAGCTGGGAAGTTATACCCAGTTTCAACCAGAGGAGTGGCTGGCTGCCCTGTGAAGATATGGTGGCATTAATATTATAAAATTGTAGGTGTTCTGACCAGAGGACAATTGGGGAAAGGAGAGAGGAGCAGAATGTGGACATTTCAGGCTATGAAGCTCTTGATCTGATAAGGTAAAAGCTGATTGAATTGAGTAGCAAGTTTGAACTTCGGCCTGTCTAGGTCTCAAACACAGGGAATGCGCCTCTTTAGCTGAGTCCTCAAACCACCTTATCCTTCCTCAAAATTGTTCTCAGGGCCTCGATTGTGGGGACACAAATTTACAGGAAATACACAGTAATGTATCAGTGGGACAGGTTTCATTTGTTTAACAGAAACAACTCCCACTTGGGTCATTAGAGTTACATGGTGCATTCTCTAGTAGCTCATACAGCTAGTAAATACTTGAAGTGTAGCTATTTCTGAGCTGAGACATGCTATAAATGTAAATGTACTCTGGATTGCAAAGAATAACCCCCCCAAAAAAAAAGCAATTTTTTAAATCTTAGGTTGACATCTTTTGGATGCATTGTGTTAAAGTATATTATTAAAATAATTTCATTTGTTCCTATTTACTTTTTGAATGTGGCTACTAGAAAACCAGGGATGTAGCTCAGGATAGAATATGTGCTTTGCATGAGTGAAGCTTGCATTTAATACTCTGGCAAAATAAAAATCAGCAACATAAATATGGTCGCCTGAGGCTCGCACCTTGCCACATTGGTGAATGAGCTCGAGAGTTTTTGAAGACAGGCATCCTTTTGTGGCTTCTTCTCTCTTGGAATTCTTCATGGAGATGCTGAACCACTCGGTTGTATTCTTTACAGAATTTCCAGTAATAAAAAATGTTCATCTTCCTGACCCTGAAAGAGCCCTTAATACGGCAGCACTAAGAAGGACCGAACAAGGAGGGCCTGATAAAATTTCAGGCCACACTAAGCTGCCAAAACGAAGGACAGGAAATGTTACTGATGCCCACTCGAGCAAATCGATAAATAATGGGATGTCAAGTGATCAAGTGAACATAAATATGGCCACTATTTATGTTAAATAGGTAAATTAGTCTCCACTGACCTAGAATATAGAATGTGGTTGCCATAGTGAAATGTGACAATCAGATTGAATGTGAGATAGGCCTGGTGAGGGGAGGGTGGCAGGGAGAAATGGCATAGCTGAGCCAAGGCTGGGGAACATACCTGCCTACCACAAAAGAAAAATCAGTGTGACTAAGTGGAGTTTAGAGAGGGTTGGATCTTTATAGTAAAATAAAAACGCTGTTTAACATCCCAAATGCATTTTACAGATGGTGGAAACTTACCTTTTAAGTGTTAATATTTTAAATATTTAAACAGTATGGTTATATAGCATCCCATACGGTCTCCTGAGTCCTTCTAGGAGTGATCCCTCAGTGCACAGCATGTGCGGGTACACACACACACACACACACACGAGATAGATTAAAAGGGGAGAATACTATATATTTGACTGGAGCAGGGTCTTCTGTGAAGTACTGATGCTTCAAAATATACTGTATTGGTAAAAAATTAAAAATACAATTGATGTTTCATTTATTTGAACATCTTAGCAGTGAGAGAAGGATTTTTCTCATTGAGTATTGTAAGATGCTGGGAGAACAAGCATACTGACTTGGCACCCCTTGGAAAGAAACTACAAATTCTCTTCACTTTGGTATTGAAACTTATAAGGATATAAAAAAAGTTTACATTGTTCATTCAGAGCTTCTACTAACTAGTCAGTAATAGTGGCACCAGAATCTCTAGAAACATAATGTTCTGGACCCATATGCTGTTGTTAAACTGGTGTGGGCCAGCAGTGGTGGCGTGACGGCTTATGCGGCTTTCATCATCCTGGCTGCTGTTCTTCACTCTCCCGGAGGTACCGGAACAGGGAGAGGGGCTGCAGATAGAGAAGCAGTGTGCTGGCCCCAAATCATTTGTCTCTCACAAATGGTCACTTCTGCTTCCTAATGTTCTAACAAGATTAAAGAAAGGTGTTTTTGTTTTGTTTTGTTTTGTTTTTGCTTTTTTGGGTCACACCGGCGGCGCTCAGGGGTTACCTCCTGGCTCTGCACTCAGGAATTACTGCTGGCCGTGCTCGGGGACCATATGGGATGCCGGGGATCAAACCCGGGTCAGCCGCGTGCATGGCAAACATCCTACTCGCTGTGCTATTGCTCCGGCCCCTAAAGAAAGTTCTTACTCTCCTGATCATTCCCATCAAAAAATATTTTCAGGCCTCATGAAGAGCGGTCCAGGCCAGGTGTGGAGGTGCATCTAAAGCACCTGTTACTCCCTGAGAGGAAATGACTGAAGAAGAGGGTGGAAAAAGAGCAGATGCCAGGGCCAGTCTTGTTTGTGAGAATTTACACTGCTGTGGGATAAAGATCAGAAATCCCCCCCACCCCTTTTCTGCCTACTATGGGCCTATATCTGTACGTCTTTGGGCACCTAAGTGTAGCCTCTTGTTCGAAGGGACTCAACAGACATTCAGGTAGGTGCCTGGTTCTTGGAGACTGATGAGAGCTGCTGTTTCCCCTTTTCCTTTCTTGAGTTTATTTCTCAAAAAATAGAACCGCCATTTAACTCCTGTAAAAGCCATGTCAGGATTGCATTCCTTTCTCTAAATATGGTAGCTATAATTTCTTGTAGTGACATAGATCCAGTAAAGAGTGTTGTTGGATGACAGGTTTAGCTAGCTTGGGAGCTTTACTCACAGCTTAATCTACTTACATGTTCTTAAGCCAAAGTTCATTCTAATGAGACCTCTCTTCTATGTAAACACTGATAGAGGGTGTGGCAGTTACAGAACTCACCTTGACTCTGAATGAGTATCTTCCGACTTATTATTATACATCTACTAAGCCTTCTATGTTATCTAGATTGGGCACAATTCCTCTTTATACCTACTGGTCCCAGCGTGGGACAGTTAGAATTTACCAGGAGACTACCACCCTGGCTATGTTGAGACTATCGTTTAAGGTTATAGGAAGGATCATACTAGTTTGCCCTCAAGCAGGTGAGCATGCCCTTTCAGTATATGGAGAACAAGATACTCAGAATCACCCTGGTGCAGATAATAAATAAGGACTTTCTGGGTACCATCTAGATTACATGAAGCCCATGAAATTAAGCTGTATTATTTTATACCAGTTCTCTCTCTTTCTTTCTCTCTCTCTCTCTCTCTCTCTCTCTCTCTCTCTCTCTCTCCAGTGTTTTACATAAGAGATAATCTCAGAAGAAGGGATTAGTCCTTAGCATACTCCTTTGTTTATACCTGTAATAGGGTATAGCACCACCCTACTACACTCTTCTACTATCTAGAAGCTGTTTAGGGTTCTTTGTTGACAGGACCCTCCCTGTCAACAGTTAGGATTACTTTGGTGTATATAAGGGGACTGACTTGAAGCACTTGCCCCTTTTGGGGGTGGGACTCTTTTTTTGGCTAGGTCTCCTCTTTGGTAGAACTCCTTCCTCTCTCTTTGGTGGGAGACTTGAGCTCTCTTGTATGGTCTGACCAGAGCTAGAGTTCTGACCAGTTCTGACCAGAGCTAGAGTTCTTTCATTATATTGGATTGCGGTGGTAGAGCTTTTGTACTATTAAAAGACTTTTTGGAACTGCACCAGACTCGTGAATTTTCATCCATTATCCATTCCCCAGCGGCCTCGGAGGTAGAAGAAAACTTCTGTCCTGATACTGTTAGGGACCCCAGAAGCTCCCCGACAGAGTGTCACAAAAGTATTTGAAATAATGAAGCCTGTAGTCATCAAGCAACCATTAGACCTTCAGAGAAGTTACTGCCTACAAGCATGTAAAGACCTAGATTTCTTTTCTCCATTCTAGTCCAGCATCTGACAGTCCCAGACTTTTTATACCACAACCCTTGACTTTGAGAAAACGATGCCATAATTCCCATGTGCTTGACACAATGTGAAATATGGCTGCAAGCAGGTCATTGGCCAGACTACTAAACATAATAAGAGAGTGGCACATTATAGTTTAGGCTGCATTCATAATGGGAGGAAGAAGAGTTGCTGACAGGATTACAAGCCATGAAAGAGACTACTTTATCTGATATATTGAAAGCAGCAGTCTTTATGGGTTAAAAACTCATATTTTCAAATTAACAAGTCTTATGTTCTTAGTGATTGGCAGGAGTGAGCAGGAAGTTACATTTGGTTCATAATGCCACTTGATAAAGATCTGTTAAAATAAAAAATCTGATATTAAAAATTATTTCTGTTGGAACTTTGGCAGCATATGTGGTGATTCCTATATATCCATGGCAGTGCTGTTAAGCTATGTTCTAAAATTCTGTATCAGGCCCTGGGGCAACCAGCCATAGCATGTGGGCCTTGGACGCGCCTGGGGAAGCTGGAACTCCGCTTTCCCCGGCTAAGCTGACCATGGGGCTCTCGGGAGGGCAGATGGGTTTTGGGAGTGGGCCCATCACCTCCAGGGGGTCCCGGAAGCAGCCAGATGAGACTCGCCCACCACACTAGCCACCACCTTTGCTGTCCAGACGCTGGAACACTGCCTCAAGACCAGATTGACAGAGCAAAACCAGTTCGAGCCCAGGTCCATCAAAATAGTGGAAACAGGGATGTCCTTTAATCCACTGCATTCCACGATGTGCAGGAAATTTTGGCGGGAGGGAGAGATAGGGAGGAGAGAGAAGACATGCAGAACCCGCCAAGTAGTTAAGGTGAGGGAGGGGGAGGGAGGTGGGGACATTGGGGATGGGAGATGGGTTTGTGTGGAAGGTTGGGTGTTGGACCGCTGTGGAACCAGAACTCTGCATGAGCATCTTGCAATTGTATGTCTAAAATGGTGTAATAAAATTTTGGGGAAAAAAAATAAATTCTTTCTCTCGTGTAAAAAAAAAAATAAAATTCTGTATCAGGGGCTGGAGCAATGGCCCAGCGGGTAGGGCATTTGCCTTTGCACACGGCCGGCCTGTGCTGGCCGGGTTTGATCCCATATGGTCCCCGAGCACCGCCAGGAGTAATTCCTGAGTGCAGAGCCAGGAGCAACCCCCTGAGCATTGCCAGGTGTGACCCAAAAAAGCAAAAAAGTAAGTAAATAAATTAATAAATAAAATAAAATTCTGTATCAATGACAAATAATTTTAGGTTTGTTACTCAAGCCCCTATCCAATGAAGAAATCTTTAGAACATTACTTTGAAGTAATTCCATCTTTTACTTACAGTGAACTATAATTTAGAGATATTCCATGTAATGATTCTTGTTTTTATTATTTCTTTTTTTTAATTAAATCACCATGAGGCAGACATTATTACAAAGCCATTCATGATTGGGTTTCAGTCATAGTGTTCCAACATCCATCTCTCTACCAGTGCACATAAAAGTTGTTTCTTATGCAGCTCAAGATCAAACTGAGGGTCTCATACAAGTAGGCATGCATTCTACCCCTGAGCCACTTCCTGACTCAATTGTGTTCTTGTTGCTACACTAAACCTTAGCTTTTCCTCCTGAGGATTCATGAACCCCTTTTGATAGGCATTAGTATAGTCCCTGATTTATAGTATATTTCTCCTCTCCAGCTGAATCAGAATATGCCTCTGTACAACTCTATATATTGGAAATTCTGTCTTCTGCTAAGAGTAAGAATACATATTTTTAAAAAAAAATCTGTTATAGGGCCGGAGTGATAACCCAGCAGGTAGGCGTTTGCCTTTGCACGCTGCCGGCCTGTGCCGGCCCGGGTTCGATCCCTGGCATCCCATATGGTCCGCTGAGCACCGCCAGGAGTAATTCCTGAGTGCAGAGCCAGGAGAAACCCCTGAGCATTGCCAGCTGTGACCCAAAAAAGCAAAAAAAAAAAAAAAATCTGTCATATTTGATATGCCAAATACCAGTAACAATTATAGACCTCATTCCCACGACCTGATGGAATGGTTTGAGGCTCTTTATGTTCCTGGAGCAAGCAGGTGCCCTTGGGCTCTACTTGCATGAGACAGGTCAGATTGAGATGTTACTGGTGCCCGCTCAAGCAAATCAATGAACGGGAAGACAGTGATACAGTGATACAGTGATGTCATAAAAATCCTTTCACAAGGTCCTTATCTATCCCAGAGTAATTCTGCATGCTCTGCCTTTAGTATTACTGAAAGCCATATTCGCTTTTTTAAAAAATGTTTTTAGTTTTTTTGTTTTTTTTTAATGAAAGCCAGGGGCCAGAGAGATAGTTTAGCATGTAATGTGCTGTATGTGGTCGACCCAGTTTCCACCCCTGGCATCCCATATAGTCCTCTACTAAGCACAGCCAGGAGTGATCCTTAAGTGCAGAGCCAGGACTAAGCTCTAAGCACTTGTCAAAACTTTATTCTGATGATCATTAATTTTTATTCTGTTCCTTATTACTTAAGAGTGAGGTTCAATAAGTATTTTTACACTTTTATATTTAGAATAAATGGGCAAAAATAAGTCAAACTCTTGAAGCAGAATGATGGTATCATTTGAGTAGAAGAACCACAATCCTAAGTTATGGTATCTGATGGCAGCCGCCAAATGGAGCTCTGGGTTTTTGCTAGCTCAAAGTCATTTTGCATTGCCCTGAGGCCAGGCACTTATGTTAATCAGATCCCTCTTGTGCAAATACAATAGGACATTGGGGGCAGGATTGGGAAAGATAGTTTGATTTTCTAACTCTTTGAATAGCAGTATATTCTTGTTTTTCTTTCTTTATCTTTTTTTTTTTTTTTTTTTTTTTGCTTTTTGGGTCACACCTGGCAATGCTCAGGGGTTGCTCCTGGCTCTGCACTCAGGAATTACTCCTGGCGTTGCTGGGGGACCATGTGGGATGCTGAGATTGAACCCAGCCTTGTGCAAGGCCTACCCGCTGGGCTATTGCTCCGGCCCCAATAGCAGTATATTCTTATCATGAATCTCATGCTAGCTTTGGAATTGTTCGCTTATAACCCCTATAGACCTCCAGAAGGGACTTTTTATACATTATTAGAGTTTTCCGGGAGAAAACCTGGCAGGCCTTGGATCCACCCTGCAAGATCTAAGAACAGTGGTAGTCTGCCCCCAGGCAAGTGAATATGGCTTTCAGTAGTACCAAAGGCAGAGCAGTAGAATTACTCTGGGATAGACATTGACCTTGTGGAGATTTGGAGATACTTTTGGCTGCATGATGTTCATGTTTAAGATATTATAATGCTATCTCCCCATGTATTAAATCCTGAGTTGCCTTTGTTCTCAGGTGTGACTCTCCCATCTCCATAAGTATCTTGAGCAGGAGCCTAATAGGTGGAGATTCCAGGCAGTTAGCATTTGTTTAGACCTGGGCTAGGTGTGTTTACCTGGAGATCTGCATATGAGTGCTGGTTTTTGCCTTTGCAGGACCTATGAAGGAAGAGGCTTGGGTTTTGGCATCTGGGGAGTAAGAAAACTTGCCTTTTGGACAAGAAGCATATGTCTTAGTTTTGGATCCTGACATGAATGCATGGTCAGGATCCAGTCAGGAATTGGAAGTTTGGCATTCTCCTGACCTTGGATTGTATCAGCAGAGTTTAATTTTTGGTGATAAGTAAAAGCTTTTGGAACTGTGCTGAACTCGTGAATTTTGTCTGTCCACTGCTGGCGCTTGAAATAAAAGGGAACTCAGTCCTTCCTTACTGTTGGGGACCCCAGCATTCCCTGGGTGTAACTATTGTCATAATGTTTCTTGCTATCTAACCATAGTGTTTAAATATTTAAAATATTAACACTTAAAAGACAAATTTCTACCATCTGTATAATCCATTTGGAATATTATTTAAACAAAGACTTTATTTTACTACATATTAAGGTTTACTCAATCCTTTCCTAATTTCCACTGTTCATTTTTACTAAATAATTCCCTTCTAGAAATAGTCTCTCATAAACTTCACAATATAAAAGTGTTATACAAAGTTAAGGCTTTGAGGGACTATCATCTGCTCACCACTTAAGTTAATTATCTCATTTGGTACTTCAAAGTAAGTCTTAAATCATTTCTGTTTACAGGTCACAAAACCAAGCTCACAACAGCCCTAATTGCCCAAGAACAGAGCCAGTAAGAGAGCACTATTTGGCTTACAGCAAAGAAGAAATAAGTACCACAAAGCCTTGTACTCAGAAAGCCTGAGGAGAAAAAAATAATCATAATTTCGTTGCATTTTCCCTTCTTCCAAGAGCCCTGATAAAGAAACGTTGTCAGACAAATACAGGGGAATATTTCACTTTATTATTATTACATTAGTCTCACAAATAGACGAAACACAGCTAGAAACACAGCAGATAAAGTGCCAATGCAGAGGCCTGGTAACAGAAGGAGGGAAGAAGCCAGTTCATTTCCTCCATGTTCCCAGTCGGAAAAAATATTTCTATTATACGAGAGTAAGGAGAGCTAACATACTTTTAAATTCTTTCTACAGATACTTTTAGCGAAGGAATAGAAAATCTTACCAGGTGGGAATCTGTGCAGGTCAAGGAAATAGAAAAGTCAGAAAACATCTGTTCCTCAAATAAGTCAAGCATAGAAATGACAAAATCAATATTTTTCAAATTCCCTGTATTTGAGTGAACATCTAATAAGGAATAATAGTGACTGGTTCTACAGTGTTACTTTTTGCTACGACCTTTAGGGCTGTGACCTTCACAGACACTCTTTCTCCACACCCTCATTCAGAGATGCTAGAGAGAATTTTCTAAGGTTCTTGGAGGAAATAATTATATCTGCTTACCTGTCCTATCCTTAATAAATAGACCTTAATTAGTAGGCCCAGTGCCCCCTCATGAATATCAGGGAGAAGAGACTATCAGTTTAATCAACTTGGCAGCATTTAAAGATTAATGATGCTCAATATTTGCTGTAACTGTCTTTGGACACTTTTGGATACCTCTATAAAGGCTGAGATTTAAATTCCAATTACTGACTGAATTCATTAGACTTAACTGAGACTGAGTCCCTAAACTCAGATCATACCAACTGTTTCAATTACAAAATTAGAAAATCATCTGATTCCTGCATGCCAGAAATATCACTAATGGTCATCTGGTCATCCCCCTGATGATCTGAATGCAAAGGGCCAATTAGACACATCTAGCCAGCAGCAAAAAAAAAAAAAAAAAAAAAAATTCTTGGCTTTACTGAGTCCATGAGAAATTCAAATAAGGATAAACTAGGCTAAAGAACTTTCAGCTTGCCTAATTTATGGCCAAGTTAAAGCTTGTGCTAGCACTTTTGATTATGTAAGAAAGGGGTAAAATATTCCAACTCAGTCCTAACATAAGAAGTACGTCAAAATGGTGTCATGGTTGGTAGGGGAACAGTGTAGAAAGGCGTCCTGTATGAAATAGTGGAGTGAAGCTGGCAGGAATACTGAAAACTGGTTTGTAAGCCTGGGATCACTCTGCTGAGGTTCAGATGTGGCCATTCCTACTGTGTTTAGTGCCCATCCTGCTTCCTCTATAGAGACTGAGAGGAAGGGGACCTAGGGCTTAACAAATCACACCAGGCTGAAATATGACTGACCAGTTCTTCAAATAAAGGTCAAATTCTTAGTCTTACAGAAGAGGTCTTTGAAACGAAAAACATTACATAGGGTCAGTAGATAACACTACTATTATACACAAGACAATTGGTGGGACATGGCATCATTCTAAGTAGTATTCATTGAAAAATCTAAGTGCTATGATTATGAACCAAGGACAAACTTAGGAAATCTCTAAAGGGATATGCACAACAGAATATTTTTATGACTGAGTACTTCTGTGAGCAAATCTCTTTTTCTTTTCTTTTTTTTTTGGTTCAGACCCAGTGATGCTCAGGGGTTACTCCTGGCTCTGCACCTAGGAATTACTCCTGGTGGTGCACGGGGATCATATGGGATCCTGGGGATGGAACCTGGGTTGACCACCTGCAAGGCAAACACTCTCCCGCTGGACTATCATTCCAGCCCCTGTGATCAAAACCTTAAAGGTGAGATTATACTACAGGAATCTTTATCTGACAGCCCAACAAAAAAGTTGAACAGGTCCCTTGGTTTCCTAACCTTTTGAGTAGGAACAGAAATACTGAGCAGTTGAAAAACAAGTTATTTTAAACTGACAGCCCCTTGCTCCATCTCTTTACTTAGTTCCATGACAGAACTCCAATCCTCAGACAGTGACTGATTTTCCTCTCTGTGTAGTCCCTTCACCCATCACCGCCCCAAGAAGTCCAAATGAGACCATGCCATTGATCTTTGCATTCTCAACTTCTAGGAACCAAGTAAAAAGCCTAAAAGTGACAGTTTACAGGTAGTGGGTTTAGCATACAGAAGAGAGAGCTACTCATATCTCCTTAGTATCCATCCCCAAAGCATATTCTTCTACACTAAGTTTCTATAAACCCTATCTTGGTCCCCCTGGATGGTCTTTAAGACAGAGTGAAAAGAATCTTGGCTTGTGAGGCCTGAGTTCCATGTCCCTTCTGTCACTGACCCATTATATAAGTTATTCAACCACTAGTCTGTAGGCCCACAGTCTTAAATGATTCACTTACCTCTCTGGATAGTTTTGCATATTTAGAGCTTTTAGCTTTTTCATTGCTTGGGCCTCCCAAGCACTGCTGGGGATCTCCAAGGTAAAAACCAGTGGGTTTTAGAGCCCTATGTCTGCCAGATATGTGATTTAGCCCTTTAAGCTATCTTCCCAGACCTTTCTGGCTCTTTAAATTAAAAAGTTAGTAGATTATCTCTCAGCAATTTCATATCAATTCATATTTGAGAAATAAATGAATGAATCAGAAGAAATTCTAATTCTGAGACACAGGCATCTCTCTGAAACAGCTGAAAGGAGGTAAAGATCAGGTTCCCATTATACACTTTAACTACAAGAAAGGAAGCAATTGTACTTAAGAAGGAATACTGGGGAGCCTCTATATGCCTAATAGAAGCAAATTCCTGGAAGAAGCAGAGAAAGAGGCCACAAGTGAGACCTGGCAGTGTCACACTGAGTGATCAAAGAAGTAAAAACAATGGCTATAACCAGACAAGATCTCTAAGCACAAACTAAAGTCTAGAGAGGTCTGGGTGGGAAGGCGCCCCTAGAGCGTCTAGTAAATGAAAGGACTTGGTCCACAGCAAGCTGCTACTGCATTTGGTTCAAACCCAATTTCCCACTCTGTCAACCTGGTATGTGTACACTCGCAGATATACTGCAGGCAGTAGTTATGCTTCTGAAGTGCTGGAATGAAAAAAGAAATAGAAGAAATGATATCAAGTTCAAAGAAATTAGTCCAAAACAGTACAATTTTAGTTTTAAAGCTACTTATTTTCTCTATTACTCTCTGTGGAATCATTCTTATGTGAGTATGATTCTGAAATGAGGATAGAGAATTATATTGGAGGTAAACTCTGAGGATCAGGAGGCAGGTATGTATTTGATTAGATGCCAAAGGCAGAACATAAGCCTGTATCTTATAAGGGAACTCTCCACCTCATTAAAAACTGGATTTAACTTAACTTGATGCACTGGGCACTTACTTGTCTTCATTCAAGGAAAGTGTCTCCACAAAGGGTATTTCTTCCTTATCTGTCTTCCCCATGATCAGTCGGTGCTTATCCAAGTTTATGATGCACTGAAAACAAAGGATAATCCCTGGTCACTGTCAATGTTGCTATCATGAAGTCTTCATGGAAAGAACTCTTGCTTCAAAGAGTCAGGACAAAGGGAAAGTATATTTAATCCTACCTTGAGTGATCGAAGAGTCTGGAGACCCAGAGATAAATTTTTCTCATTATCATCTAATTAAAAAGATAAGATTCAGTCAATTCCAATTTCTAGTTTAGAGAACAGTCTTACCGCATTAAGTTCTATTCACCCACCATCTATATATCTTCACTCAGCCAGTCAGCCTCTATTAAGTAATTTTTCCAGACCTTTATAGTAAATGTGACAGACTCAAGATTCAAATCTATATCTTTTTGCTCTAAATTACAAAAGACTGATAGACAAAACTCAGAAACTTCAAGCAGTCTATAATAGAATTTATGAAAGGAAGTGGTAGGAAATTTTAAGAGATTTATGGCAAAGGAGTAAAGAGTAAGAAGGTATTGTACCTGCTTGCAAATAGCTCATGGAAAACTATCAAGAATAATTTTTATTTAGACACAAAAAATTGAGGTTTTTATAAAGAGTTCTAAATTTCTTAAATGACAATTAATGGTGCTTGGGGGTTACCCCTGGTGGTATGTGATATCAAGAATCAAACCTAGGGCTTCAACATGCAAAATACGTGTTCTAGCTCTTTGAGCCATCTCCCTGGCCTGTCTCTTAAGATTTTTTTACAGGGGAAAACCCCAAGTGGAACTTGGCTAGGCTGGGGACCACTCCACCCCTGTTGATGCTTGCCACCCTTCTGGCAATATGTCAGTACAGGGGATTAAGCAGTGCCAAGGACTGAATTCAGCACTTCCTGCAGGCCAGGCAAACACTCTACTACTTGAGCTTCCCCCCCACATCCCCCTTGCAATGCTCCCCTTCCAATTTTTAAAAAATTGAATCACATGAATTACAAAGTTATTCATGATTGATGAGTTATAAAGTTATTCATAATTGAGTTTTAGGCATCCAATATTCTAACACTAATCCCTTCACTTGCTTCCACTTCCCTCCACCAGGGTCTCTGGAGTGACATTTCCCTCCTGCCCCTGCCTGCCTCTATGGCAGCACTTCCCCCCTGGCATTTTTTTATTGTGAATTATACACTCCTTTTTTTCCTGAATGAGTCTTGATTGTAGTTCAGGATTCATCTGATACTTTAGAAGGAAAAAAACAGGCAAGATCTATATAATACAGCAAAACAGAAACCTGAAAATTTGAAGAAGTCAGTATTTAGAGACATAAGATTTTATGAGGGTTTGGTGGAAATTGGGAGAGTGCCTGTATCCCAAGTCAAGAACCTAGTTTTACTCACCAATCACAGCTGCTGGGCAGTCTAGGCGGAGGGAGCCCAGTGTGATCACTAAGTGCTCAATGTGACCCACCACTTTCAGATGTCGGGGTAGAGAAAGTTTCTCTCCTTCATGCTTATGAGATTTGACATATTCCTTGAGTCTGCATCAGAGAAGGAGACAGCAGAATCTTTTTGGTGGAGATCTTTGGTAGCAATGCTTAACTTTTGATTACTGTTGGAAGTTTTCAAGGATTTTCTGGGATTAACTTCACCAGAGAGATGTTCTAGCTAGCCAATACTTCTTGTTTTATTACATAGTCCTATACATTCAGGGAACTACAAAATAAAGCTTCACTCCTATCTCAATGAATGGGTGCTGGAACACTGTATGACTGAAACCCAATCATGAACAACTTTGTAATTGTGTATATCTCGTGGTGGTATAATAAAATTTAAAAAAATAAAATAAAACATGAAAAATAAGTGACATCACGCCTTTCATGGGTGAAAGACAACAAACACAGATTATGTTATATCATAACATGCTATATCATAACCAAACCACCTATGTATAAGGCAATTTAGTTAACAAGTTTTTCAACCCAAAGAAGGCAGGTTGATTTTAATTTTAGAAGATGTTTTTGTTCAATGTCTCTCTTTTTTCTTCTGTCTATTTCAGACTATCCTCAGTAGGTTGTTTTAGGTCAAAAGGTTAGTAGTGGAGGCAGGTGTTTATTTGGTAATTGCATGGATATTGATATCAGAATGAAATATCATGGATTAAGTCCTAATTAATTTAACTTGTCTGTGCAGGGGAGGATGGAAAGGAACAGTACCAAAGTTTCACACAGTTATATAAGCTGATTGGAACAACGAGCACCAGAACTATTATTATGGGTTAGTGGATAAATAATTATGGATTTTCTGTGCCAATACTTCTGCTTTACTCCATTTTTTCTCTTTGTATTATAGCCCATCCAAAAGCAAAATAATTGCAGTTTTACAGATGGTTATTAATTCCTCTGGTATCATGGCAATCTGCTGCCTAATTATGCACCAGGACATTACTAATCTTTATGGAACCTTCATGTTGTATTATATCTCATCTTTTCCATCACATAAAGATTAGGATTCTTTCTACAAAAGTACTTATCTCTTGGACTCCCCACCACCCTAAAGAGCAATGTAGGAAAACCTTAGAGCCAAATAGTTGTGAAGGATGAGTACATTGCAGAAATGAGTAAGAACAGGTCATTCGGCAGAGACAGCTTATTACATAAATAAAGCCCTATGAAAGTCACACCTAAGAATATGGACATCTTGAAAATAAACTGAAAATGAGCCATTATATCTTTCCCACTGATAGTTTCAATATAGGGATCTCAGCTACAGAATAACCTACTGAACATAGGGAGAAAGGCGTAGAAAATGAAATTGGGTTGATCTTCCTGATTTTGAGCTACACCTCTGAATTGATCTTGCACATTGGCAGGAAGAGAAGGAAAGAAATAAAAGTAAAAATAGAGTGAAAAGAAGGGAAAAATATAAAATTTACTCTTTGACTGAAAGAGGGAGAACCAAATTTCAACTGTTGGAGAACTGAAAGTATTCAATATACAGGGTGTGTGTCAAAAATCACCTAAGTACACCATTCCTGAGTAGGGCCAGCAGAAAGACCTGACTTCTTTCTTCACTGAGAAGTATGGTTTAAGAAACAATTTATCAACTATTATACCTTTGATGGTTCAGCCCCAGCAGCAATGGTAGCCCTATTCTAGATCATGAGCAATAAATAAATAAGTAAAGAATAAATAAATAAAGTGTGGCATAATATGGTGACCTAGAAGCCTGAGGGTGGAGTCACTCCTCTCACTGGGCACCAGTGAGCTTTTATTTATTTATTTATCCTTTTTTTGGGTCACACTCAACGACATTCAGGGGTTACTCCTGGCTCTGCACTCGGGAAGTGCTCCTGGCGGTGCTCTAGGGGACCAATGGGACGCTGGGAATTGAACCTGGGTTTGCTGCGTGCAAGGCAAACGCCCTACCCGCTGGGCTATCGCTCCAGCCCCACCAGTGAGCTTTTTAGATCTGAGGTCCATTCTACCCTGTGGAGTTCCTGTTACCTTTGCTTGTTCCCAAACACCTTTTTGCTGCCATTTCAGCAACTCATAGGTAATTTTGCAGTTTTCAAACTCTGTTCATACTGAAGTATGGGTCTAAGTATGTGAAGTATGGTCAGGGTCTAAATAAGCATTTTAATAACTGCATTTCAAGAAAACAGGCACCAGGTCATGGGTAAGAAGTTGTAATACTTGTATAAGTTATTCAGTGAGTTTTGTGATTTCATTCCTTTCTTCTGTGTGGTGGGGATGGGATGGAAGGTGCCACACCCTGCCATGTTCAGAGCTTCCTTCTGGCTCTGTGTTTAGGACTCTCATCTGGTGGGGCTTGGGAACCACATGGGGTGCTGGGAAGCAAACCTGGTTGGACCTGTGCAAGGTAAATGCCTTACCCACTGTACTATCACTCTGGCCCCACAGCCTCGTTCTTAAAAGAGTTCTAAAAAGATGAGTATAGGGCCTGATTTTATATGAAAATACTTGATGTGGGGCCAGAGTGACAGCACAGAGGGTAGGGTGTTTGCCTTGCACACGGCCGACCTGGTTTCAATCTCCAGCATCCCATATGGTCACTCAGCATGCCAGGAGTAATCCCTGAGCATTGCTGGGTGTGACCCCAAAAGCAATAAAAAAATAAACACTTGATGAGGGGCATAGCAGAGCCTGGCAAGCTACCTGTGTCGTATTTGATATGCCAAATACCAGTAAAAATTATAGACCTCATTCCCACGACCTGATGGAATGGTTTGAGGCTCTTTATGTTCCTGGAGCTAGCAGATGCCCTTGGGCTACACTAGCAAGTGACAGGACATATGGAGATGTTACTGAGCAAATCGATGATCAATGGGGAGATAAGTGATACAAGACAAGTGATACAAGTGATTGATTTTTTCACAGGACAGCCTATATTATCACAAGAAGAATCTTAAATAAGCTAATGCCAAGCATATTCCTTCTTTTGGTCATTTTGAGTATACCTATAGGACAACAACTTTTAATCTGTTGATTAATAGATCCCAAATAAGGATCTGGATAAGGTACACATAAGCCACAGACATCTCTCCCAGCTGTCCAAAATCCCACCACTCTATCCCTTCACTGAGGACTGGTTTCTGCATATAGCTGTCCTCTGCATACATTTTTTGGTGTTTCTGAAGATATTTAGCATCTCAAATCTCAAAACATATAGAGATTGCATTATCCCCTGACTTCCAACCAGCACAAATAGCTACTTACCCCAGTCTGTCCACACAGGCTGAAGAGATGAGATTATACTGACAGCCTGTGTCAACCAATGCTTTCACATCCTTGCCAGCACACTATGGAGAAGAAAAATATTATTCAACAGGAGCCAGAGAAGCAAAGGGGAGGGAGGTCCAGAGGATAAGCAGATGTCCTATGAAAGGAGGAGTTGGAGAGTAACCCAGTAGACAGTTCTGGGTTAGCAGTATCTCATTTTGTTGAAAGCTTTGGTCTATTTGCCTGTAAAGGTGCACATGCATACAAAATATTACATATACTCCCAGGGTTGTAGAAAGTGCTCCCTGAAGACTCATCTATGAACTCCATGGTTAGACTCATATTCTATAAAGTTTGGAGAGACCCCACTACTTAGATCATAAGGGCCCAAAATATACTTTCCAGAAAGTATATTCTGAAGAATTGTTCTTAGAAACTTACCTGGCAAGAAACCAAAATCATGTCATCGTCCTCAGGCTTCTTTAGCCCCTCCGACTTAGAATGATTGAGTTTGTTGGTCTTGGATGCCCAAGGGACACGACTGCTTCGAAGCTTAGACAGATTAGTTTCCATAAGACGTCTTTGCAGAATGTTATGAGGTTGCTTGAGGAATAGAAACAGTTTTCTTAGAGACATGTCACATATCTCTTCTCCCTCTGTCCTCATGGTACCAAAATTATGAATGAGCTTCATATAACTTAGTTCTACTTTGTTTCTTATTAATTTTTCCTCCTAATAGGGACTTCATTGGTATTGTTAGAGCTGATAATACAAACCAAGGCAGCAGAGCACTTTGAATGTGTGAAAGAAAAGGTGGGACACTAGGAAATATAGATAGAACAATGATCAGGTCTATGTTTTCTTCCGTCCCTTCCCTAATCAGAGCATTGCAGGGGAAAAATAACTTTTGTTTATGTGAATTATTTCTATACTCTGAAAAGACTTACAGAAAGGAGTTCAGACACATAGGTCGAGAAAAGTTCCCTGGCAATATCTTATTACAATGTCAAGCCTTACTCCCTACAGTATTATCTTTTAGATCAAAGACTGCAGCCTGAATTTGTTGTGGGCTGTGACCCATTGGGTTGGGTTTAATATACAGGGGTCGAAAGACAAGAATTCATAGCTGCTGAGGAACCTTGTCAGGAGACACACTTTGAAACCTAGACAAACATACAGCAATCATGCTTATTAACCTCTTTCAGAAGTCAAGGAGCATAAGGTTTCTCCATCTATATGTGTCTTATCAATCCCCCTTTTCTTCAGTGGGCCAAAAAAGTGGAAGTATAAAATGGGCATATGTGCAAGCACCACAACTAAGTGTAGGAACATAGTAATCAAATGTGTGCAAGACCTGTTACTGCAACTACTAAACAATAATAGGAAATGGGTGGAGAGAGGGGTGTGTGTGAATGCAATAGGTGATACTGAAGCAAAATACTTAATTAGGCACAATCTCTTAATGATCTCTATATCTAAATACAACAAAGTATCTAATGTTAGAAAGAAAAATGAAGAACTTGAACTAATTTATCCTTTGATATAACTTAAACCAGTTCATAAGAAAGATAAATCAATGTTCTACTTTATTACTAAAGCAGAGTATTGTGAAAGTGACCTCCAGAAATTATCAGTCACTTCTTGAGAAGAAATCAAATGATGGGAAATTTCTATCTACATGCACATTATTCTAAGTGTATACATATTTTTCTTTGGGGGGAGTTACACCCAGCGATGCTCAGGGGCTACTCCTGGCTCTTTGCTCAGAAATTACTTCTTTTTTTTTTTGCTTTTTTTGCTTTTTGGGTCACATCCAGCGGTGCTCAGGGTTACTCCTGGCTCTGCACTCAGGAATCACTCCTGGCACTGCATGGGGGGACCATACGGGATGTCGGGATTGAACCCAGGTTGGCTGCATGCAAGGCAAATGCCCTACCCGTTGGACTATCACTCCAGCCCCAGAAATTACTCCTGATGGTGCTTGGGGGACCATAAGGGATGCCGAGGAACGAGCCTGGGTCAGCCTTGTGCAAGGCAAACACCCAACACACTATGCTATTGCTCTGGCCCCACATTATTCTAAATGTAACACTGAAAATCCCTCAAAGGATGAAGTATAACTCTAATTCTATGTAACACATGCTAGATAATACTCCATCATCTAGTTGATAAGAGAATTACTCTTAGAAGTCAAGAGACTAGTAACTTCCAAGAGAAGTAAGGAAAAACTAGAGGTCTTTATTATCCACCACCCTAGAGATTTCTGAGGAAGAGTGGAGTCAGAGACGTGACTCACTGTAACCCTGGGGAGGTGAAGAAATGGATTCCCAAAATACACTGATTCTTGGCAAAGCAGAGTCTAAATTAGTGTCTTAGGGAAAAGGAGAGAGAGAGAAGCACTTAACAAGAAATAAGAGCTTCTTAACTTGATAAGGAGCTAGAGGAAGTGCTAACTATCCAATTTCCTGATGTGACAGTGGGAGAATGCTTCACGTCTCAAAAGAAATTTTTGTGTCTCTTACTAAGAAGCATGAATTCCTTGCTTAAGTCACTTTAGAGCTGGGTATTTGTTTTTAGTTCACGCTTAGCAAATTTAACTCAGATAAGGTGGGTTTTCAGAACTGCAGATAGGAAAGGTCTTCAAAATTCATCTCATCAAAGTCTTCTCAATTTAAAGCTTAAGGTGTTTCTTCTATACTCATCCTGTTAATCACTACTCTACTTGGTTGAACTCAATCATACAGACTAGTCCAATCATCAACAGTGAAAGAAGACAAACTAAGGCTTAGAATCATTTACCTTGACATTCTGTTCTGAATTTCTCTCTCTCTCTCTCTCTCTCTCTCTCTCTCTCTCTCTCTCTCTCTCTAGTTTCCTCTCCCACAGGTTATATTCAAAGTTCTCTTATCTTAGGAAGAAACTTTTCCACAAAACCTTAGACCCTGCCATCTCTTTACTATCCTCTAATCACAGCCTTGTTTTTAGTGTTCTTGAAATAGGCACACACACACACTACACACACACACACACACACACGCACACACACATATACACCCCCCCCCCATAATATTTATTTCTATTATCAGAATTTTCTTTACCGAGATCTCATAATAATGACTAATAATGACCTTCATGGGTTGGAAAAACTACAGTGGGCAGAATCTTGCCTTGTCCTCTCCCCATAAAATATCTTTTAAAAATATAATGTTCTCCTAAATCTGAAATCTGACAGGCACTTTTTTTTCAGTCATCCTTTTACTTGACTAGGTCATTTGGCCCTGTTTACTATTCCTTGACTTGTTCTTTTTTTTAGTTATCAAAAAGGTTCAGACATAAGCTCAATGTAAAATATTCAAATGTAATTAAAGAAGGAAAGTTAAATCAACCTCTCAACCACCAACAAATTTAAAAGCATATCCTTCAAAAAATTAACACATTTGGGGCTGGAGCAACAGCACAGAGGGTAGGGCATTCGCCTTACATACAGCTGACCTGGGTTCAATCCCCAGCATCCCATATGGTCCCCCAGCACCGCCAGGAGGAATTCCTGAGTGCATACCCGACAATGCTCAGGAGTAACCCCTGAGCATTGTCGGGTATGTAAAAAAGAAAAAAAACCACATTTGCCAACATATAAAACAAGAACATACTGTAACGCTGTTCTAAATTTCTTTATATTTAACATTAAAGATATTAAAGATATTTTCCTATGTTCATATACATAATCTTTTTCTATTTAAATTTTATTATCACTGTATCACTATCTTCCCATTGTTCATCGATTTGCTCGAGTGGGCACTAGTAACATCTCCATGAGTCCTGTCACAAGCAAGTGTAACCCAAGGGCATCTGCTTGCTCCAGGGACAGGAGGAGCCCAAAACCATTCTTCAGGTCATGGAACTGAGGCCCATAGTTGTTACTAGTTTTTGGCATAACAAGTAAATAAAACATGGGTAGCTTGCCAGGCTTTGCCATGTAGGTGGTATTTGATCAGTCAATCAAAATAGCAAATTTTATTATCACTGTGAAATAGACAATTACAAAGCTGTTCATGATTGGGTTTCAGTCATACAGTGTTCCAGCACCTATCCCTCCATCAGTGCATATTTCCCATCACCAGTGTCCCTCTCAATCTACATCCATGGCAGGTACTTTCTCTCTCGCTCTTTCTCATACGTGCTTTCTCTCTCTCTCTCTCTCTCTCTCTCTCTCTCTCTCTCTCTGCACATTGTGGTTTGGAATACATACATTGAGGGGGTTATCATGTACACATTCCTTTACCTACTTTCAATACTCAGTTCTAGTCTTGTGTTATCATTTCCAGCTATTATTGACAAACTGATCCCTTCTTTATCTTACTTACCTCTGTCCCCTTGACACTTGTGGTAGATTCCAACCATTGACAAGTCTTTTTTTTTAACATTGTGAAAGTTCATTTTATTTATCCATTGTTTCCCTTTTCAAATGAACTTCATATTCTTTTCTATAATTAATATTTTATTATAAAAAATAAAAAATATATTATAGACAGACATGGGTCAGAGCTGCTACTGGCTCTCACTGTGCCCAGCCGCTCATGAGGTGCCCGGGAGGGATGGCAGGTTCTAGCCCTGGCCCACCACCCCAGCAGAGCCTCACAAGCCAGACAACCCCCCCCCACTCCATGAGGACCTCCATTTTCCACATCCGGACTTCCCCCTCGTCAGAACTCCACCCAGCAGACCAGCCTATCACAGCCCGGCTCGTGCGGCATGGTTCATCAATAAATGCTGGATTTTGAGATGACTACAAGAGTATGCTACCTGCTCGGCAGAGCCTGGCAAGCTACCCATGTCGTATTTGATATGCCAGATACCAGTAACAATTATAGACCTCATTCCCATGACCTGATGGAATGGTTTGAGGCTCTTTATGTTCCTGGAGCAAGCAGGTGCCCTTGGGTTCTACTTGCATGAGACACGACATATGGAGATGTTACTGGTGCCTGCTCGAGCAAATCGGCGATGAACGGGGAAGACAGTGAATATTTTATTATATCACTGTGAGATATACAATTACAACGTTGTCATATTTGGGGGTTTCAGTCACATAGTATTCCAGCATCCCGCCCTCCACCAGTGCCTATTTACCACCACCAATGTCCCCAATTCCCTCCCCCTCCCATAGCCTGCCTCTATGGTAGGTTCTTTATCTCTTTTCTCCCTTTCTCCCTCTCTCTCTCTTCCTTCTCTTACATATTGTGGATTGCAATACATACACTTAAAGGCCATCATGTGTATTTTTTTTTGGCAAGTCTTCTTGATCCCTGTTTTGCCTGGCATTGGATATTAGTCTCATACTAATTATTTTTTATTAAATATTTAATATTTTTGTTAAAAATAAAAATTTTCAAAATTTATAGCTTTCAAAATGTATAGCTTATGTATGCATGCTGTGGGTTCATCAGTAAATGCATGAACTGAGGGCCTACTACTGAGAGTATCCCACCTGCATGGCAGAGCCTGGCAAGCTACCATGTCGTACTTGATATGTCAAAACCCAGTAACAATTATAGGCCTCATTCTCATGCCCTGAATGAATGGTTTGAGGCTCTTCATGTTCCTGGAGCAAGCAAATGCCCTTGGGCTACACTAGCACATGGCAGGAAATATGAGATGTTACTGATGCCCACTCCGAGCAAATCAATGAACAACTGAAGACAAGTGAAGTAATACAAATTATACTAATTATTTTTATATCCCATAAATGAATGCAATCATTCTACATCTGTTCTTTTCCTTCTGACTAATTTCACTCAGCATTATACTCTCCATGTCCATTAATTTATAGACAAAATTTCATGACTTCATTTTTCCTAATAGCAGCATAGTATTCCATTATGTAGATGTACCATAGTTTCTTTATCCAGTTGTCTGTTCTTGGGTACTCAGGTTGTTTCCAGATTCTGGTTATTGTGAATAGTACTGCAATAAACAGAAAAGTGTAGATGGTGTTTCTGCTGTGT